>CM042408.1:34116272-34191272 GCA_023634145.1 Thymallus thymallus
TTGGAATATTACTCATTCCAGGGTTTTTCTTCCTTTTTTCTTTTACATTGTAGAATAAAAGTGAAGACATCAAAACTATGACATAACACATATGAAACCAAAAAAGTGATAAATAAATCAAAATATATTTTATATTTGAGATTCTTAAAATAGCCACCTTTGCCTTGATGACAGCTTTGCACACCCAGCGACACTCAGGAGTACAGAGTGGCGTCGGATGAGGACGACGAGGTGCTCCTGTCTCACAACTCGTGGGGGCTCTGGGATGAGCCCCTGCAGAGCTGGGATCAGCTGAGGAGGGACACTGCGACCTCCAACAAGGGAAGATCGGCTTCCCCCAGAGGGGTTTTACGCCCAGCCCCTGGATGGAACAGGTGAGGTGGTGGAGGGCTTCTCACATTGACTCTGTACTGGTACCCCTGTATATAGCCTCCTCACATTGACTCTGTACCGGTACCCCCTGTATATAGCCTCCTCACATTGACTCTGTACTGGTACCCCCTGTATATAGCCTCCTCACAATGACTCTGTACTGGTACCACCTGTATAAAGCCTCCTCACATTGATTCTGTACTGGTACCCCTGTATATAGCCTCCTCACATTGACTCTGTACCGGTACCCCCTGTATATAGCCTCCTCACATTGACTCTGTACTGGTACCCCTGTATATAGCCTCCTCACATTGACTCTGTACAGGTACTTCCTGTATATAGCCTCCTCACATTGACTCTGTACTGGTACCCCCTGTATATAGCCTCCTCACATTGACTCTGTACTGGTACTTCCTGTATATAGCCTCCTCACATTGACTCTGTACAGGTACTTCCTGTATATAGCCTCCTCACATTGACTCTGTACTGGTTCTTCCTGTATATAGCCTCCTCACATCGACTCTGTACTGGTACTTCCTGTATATAGCCTCCTCACATTGACTCTGTACTGGTACTTCCTGTATATAGCCTCCTCACATTGACTCTGTACTGGTACCACCTGTATAAAGCCTCCTCACATTGATTCTGTACTGGTACCCCTGTATATAGCCTCCTCACATTGACTCTGTACTGGTACCCCCTGTATATAGTCTCCTCACATTGACTCAGTACCGGTACCACCTGTATATAGCCTCCTCACATTGACTCTGTACTGGTACCCCTGTATATAGCCTCCTCATATTGACTCTGTACCGGTACCCCTGTATATAACCTCCTCACATTGACTCTGTAGTGGTACTTCCTGTATATAGCCTCCTCACATTGACTCTGTACTGGTACCCCTGTATATAGCCTCCTCACATTGATTCTCTACTGGTACCCCTGTATATAGCCTCCTCACATTGACTCTCTACTGGTACCCCTGTATATAGCCTCCTCACATTGACTCTGTACCGGTACTTCCTGTATATAGCCTCCTCAGATTGACTCTGTACTGGTACCCCTGTATATAGCCTCCTCACATTGACTCTGTACTGGTACTTCCTGTATATAGCCTCCTCACATTGACTCTGTACAGGTACTTCCTGTAAATAGCCTCCTCACATTGACTCTGTACTGGTATCACCTGTATATAGCCTCCTCACATTGACTCTGTACTGGTACCCCCTGTATATAGCCTCCTCACATTGACTCTGTACTGGTACCACCTGTATATAGCCTCCTCACATTGACTCTGTACTGGTACTTCCTGTATATAGCCTCCTCACATTGACTCTGTACTGGTACCCCTGTATATAGCCTCCTCACATTGACTCTGTACTGGTACTTCCTGTATATAGTCTCCTCACATTGACTCAGTACCGGTACCCCTGTATATAGCCTCCTCACATTGACTCTGTACAGGTACCACCTGTATATAGCCTCCTCACATTGACTCTGTACTGGTACTTCCTGTATATAGCCTCCTCACATTGACTCTGTACTGGTACTTCCTGTATATAGCCTCCTCACATTGACTCTGTACTGGTACTTCCTGTATATAGCCTCCTCACATCGACTCTGTACTGGTACTTCCTGTATATAGTCTTGTTATTGTTATTTTATTGTGTTACTTTTTGGGGGGGGTTTTGTGTTTATTTAACTCGTTGTTGGTTAAGGGCTTGTTAGTAAGCATTTCACAGTAAGGTCTACACCTATTGTATTCAGCGCATGTGACAAATAACATTTGATTTGATTTGATTTTTGGATATTGTTTTTTAACAGGAAAAGATCAAAAATTGCAGGAGTGCAACTTTAAGGAAGCTGGGTAAGACAAGTACATATCATATCATTGTAAATTAAACTCCTCAATAAAGCAGCTGTCATCAAAATCAGTGTAAGTAAGAAAAGACAAGTGCAGTTGATCATCTTATACAACAATTCATAAGATATTTTTCTACATCATCTTTGGCCATTAAAACTGAGACAAAGAGGTACTATATGTCCATAAATGAATGCTTGTTTTCTTTTCCAGTGTGCCCATAGTGAACACAACCCTGGGCAGTGGACCTCCACCGATCCCTGCAATGTCGTTGACTGGTCGTTCAGATAGTCACCTGACACCCTTCACAGTTTTAATCGAAGCGATCTTCCCAAGGAGGAGAACCATATACGGACCATCGGACCATAGCTGCTAGTCCCTGGTCCAAACAAGGTTGAGAAACACTGCCTTGTAGACCATATGTCCTGACGGTCTGGTTGAGTCCCTGGTCAGGCATGTTAAAAACGCTACTGGAGTGCAGCTGTCTTCCGGGACTGACTACTTTATGACAACATTTCTAGGGCAGCAGTGAAAACTGCAAAGACGCTGGCAGGGGGAGACATTGAGGGGATGTTTGGATGAAAATAGATCCATATTTCATTCAGAAACACTGTGTGTGGCATACTCAACATGGGGGATGTTGAGTATGTGTGGCATGGGGGATGTTGAGTATGTGTGGCATACTCAACATCCCCCTCTGAATGGCACACATACACAATCCATGTCTCAAGGCTTGAAAATCCTTCTTTAATCTGACTCCTCCCCTTCATCTTCACTGATTGAAGTGGATTTAACAATAAGAGATCATAGCTTTTACCTGGATTCACCTGGTCACCCCATGTCATGTTCTTAATATTTTGTATACTCAGTGTACAGTATATTTTGTCCTATATTGTAATAGACAAAGACTAAACCTAGCTTACCATTGAACAATCCTTAATCCTACCTATGACTTTGTAAGTTTGTGTCATTTCTTAAGTGCATCTGAGGCAACAGCTTTATTCAGATAATAAAAGTGACATGTCAGATTCACTTCCCACATACTTGACTTGTGGCAGCTGAGTAAACGGTAGGCATTAGTGTAACCTGTCGAAACAGGAAACACAGGTGTGCCCATTTGTTGGCACAACATACAAAACTTGAGGTTGAGGGTACAGTTAATTGTCCAAAACACCCAAACACACACACAGAGACAAAGTCCTTCAAAAGAGAAGTTCATTGGAACATTGAAACATGACCTTATGTACCACTCCCATCCTGTGGGTGTTTTCTGACCTGACCCAGGCAGGCTCAGGGTCAGGTCAGGGTCAGGTCAGGGTCAGGTCAGAGTCAGGTCAGGCAGGAAGTTCAAAACCAGGAAAACTGGAAAACAGGGACAGGAGCAGAGGGAGCAGAGGGAAACACAGGAGCAGAGGGAAACACTGGTAGGCTTGATGAAACAAAACCAACTGGCAACAGACAGAGAACACAGGTATAAATACACTGGGGATGATGAGGAAGATGGAGACACCTGGAGGAGTGACACTTAATCCATTCCTTACTTAGATGTATGTCTATTTGGGTATATGTTGTGAAATTGTTAGATAGAACTTGTTAGATATTACTGCACTGTCGGAGCTAGAAGCACAAGCATTTCACTTCACCTGCAATAACATCTACTAACCACGTGTATGTGATTTGATGTGATTTGTGTGGGGGGTGGGCCTCCTCTTTTGTTCTCTATTTCTCCCCAAGCAAATGGGGAGGCCGATGACATCACACATTCCCATCAGATCAACTACGTGATCCTTGAATTCCTTGAATTCTCCTTGAAAACACCATTAAATGATTTGACCCTATATTGTGTATACTCTACTGTATTTACACATGGGATGTCGCTTTTGAACAGGAGAAGTTCCAAAAACTTTAAATAGTAGCTTTTTGATCACAGATTAAGAAACTTGAATAAGCCCATTGAAACATAATTATTATGCTGAAAATATGGAAGATATTATTTAATGTATCCGTAATTATTTCAAAGATAAGTGCCCTCTGAGAAGAGTAGAAGCATTATGTCTCTGACTATGATTTCAAGTTGGTTATTGTCATAGAGTTCAGTATTTACATAATAACATAGTATTGTATATATACTATACAGTATATAAATACTGAATGGTATGTTGACAACAAACCTATTAGATTTGCCAATAATAAAAACCTCCAAACAGACATCATGCCATTTCAAAGATATGTCATCTTGACATATCATATAGCACTGTCTCATGTATCCCATTACATTTAAAAACACCTGTGGTGCAAATTGTCTCTATCCACACTTGTGGATGGCCATATTAGTCCGTGACCACGAGAGCGAGATTGCATTTGGGTGGTTGTGATGCGGTGAAGCACATGCCTGGCATTCAGGCATTCTTTCTGATCTATGTTCCATCTGTTAGGCATATTCTAAAGTTGTAATATTGAGGCTCAGCTGACATTCGCAGTAGAGGAAGACACAGGGCCAAGTACGCCAGTTGGGTCTCTTGGGTGCTGAGATGCTCCGGGATTTAAATGTCACTCTCCTCCGTGTGATTAAATCAGTCACTCCTTAGTAAGGGGATCACAATTCATATACATTTGAGATGTCAGTAGCACTTTATAATAATCATTTTCATCATTAAGTCATTTACATAAATGCTTATACATGCTTATAAGTGCTTTATAAATACAAGATATGCTAATTTGTGCTTTATGAATTTATATAAATACAAGATATGCTAATTTGTGCTTTATGCATTAATATAAATACAAGTTATGCTAATTTGTGCTTTATGAATTAATATAAATACAATATATGCTAATTTGTACTTTATAAATTCATATAAATACAAAATATGCTCATGAGTTGTAAATGTTCACAAATAAATTAACTATTTGTTAATAGTATGTACACTATTTATTAATTGTTAGCATAAAGTGTTACTGTGATTTTGACCAGTAAAGAAATGTATGGAAATTCATAAATCATAAAGTATAGATCAAGTCTATATCAGACGTCAACGTGGCAGATGCATAGCATAACCCACCAGATGGCGCCGGTAAACTGTAGAGTAGAGATATCTGTGCATTCTGTTGTATGTCGTCACTAATAAAAGTGTGGATTTTAGATTTGCACATGTATAATATAACACTTGACATTACATACAAGAATAACTACCAGTGGAATTACCTATGTAGTATTGTTAATAGGCTAATAAGTACATAGAGGGAGTTGTATGCTGTGGCAGTGCGGCAAGTAGCCTAGCAGTTAAGAGGCTTGGCCACTAACTGAAAGTACTTCAGTAGTTTTTTGTGGTACCTGTACTTTACTATTT
This sequence comes from Thymallus thymallus, assembly GCA_023634145.1. NCBI lineage: Eukaryota > Metazoa > Chordata > Actinopteri > Salmoniformes > Salmonidae > Thymallus > Thymallus thymallus. Next base: position 34,121,856 of record CM042408.1, read on the forward strand.
ATATTTTTGACAACTTTTACTTTTACTTTACTACATTCCTTAAGAAAATGATGTACTTTTTACTCCATATATTTTCCCTGACACCCAAAAGTACTGGTTACATTTTGAATGCCTAGCAGGATGGGGAAATGGTCGGACTCAGTAAAGCACAAATGTTCTGTTTGTAAATGATGTGTTTTAGCACCTGGTTGTCCGTAAATAAAAAAACAAGAAAATGGTGCCATCTGGTTTGTTTAATATAGGGAATTTCAAATGACTTATACTTTTACTTTAACTTTCAATACTTAAGTATATTTAAAACCAAATACTTTTAGACTTTTACTCAAGTAGTATTTTAATGGGTAACTTTCACTTTTACTTGAGTCATTTTCTATGAAGGTATCTTTACTTTTACTCAAGTATGATAATTGGCTACTTTCTTGCCCTTATATCTTTTTTGCCCACAACTGCTAAAATGTAATAATAATTTTAAAAAATTGTGTTTGTTTGTATTTTATTGTTGAATTCTATTTCTCTATTTTCTTGGTAAACAAAATGCTTTATTAATTCCAGTATTTACAAAGCTGGAACCATCATTTTATTCCCTGTGTGTTACTCCTACATTGGGAAATGAATAGGCCTGTAAGTAAATAAAATATTGTTAGATAAAATATGAGTTTTGATTGAATGTGTTATTTTATATTGAATAGTGAATAGAATATTTTATAAACTGTACTGCCAGTTCCTAAAGCCCTTTTTGTACCTTGCGATAACATGTGTGCTATGCAGATCAAACACACAAGTCAAGTGCTCTGTGGGAAATCCCCTATCGGCAATAGATTGAATATCAGCCTTTAAGTCTATTTGAAGTATTTTCTTTTCTTCTTATTTCCACTGAGATTTGGCAGAGAAGTTCTTAAGTATGTATCTAATCTTAACTCTGTATCTAATCTTAATTCTGTATCTAATCTTAAGTGTGTATCTAATCTTAACTCTGTATCTAATCTTAACTCTGTATCTAATCTTAACTCTGTATCTAATCTTAACTCTGTATCTAATCTTAATTCTGTATCTAATCTTAAGTGTGTATCTAATCTTAACTCTGTATCTAATCTTAACTCTGTATCTAATCTTAACTCTGTATCTAATCTTAACTCTGTATCTAATCTTCATTTGACTTTAGTAATAACTTCCACACACACACACACACACACACACACACACACACACACACACACACACACACACACACACACACACACACACACACACACACACACACACACACACACACACACACACCCACACACACACACACACACACACACGCACACACACACACACACACACACACACACACACACACACACACACACACATACTCTAGCTAATGTTTGTAAAACTGCTGATGAGTATAACGCCGTTCTCCAGGGAGAAGTACAAAAAATTATTTGTTATTTAAATGGAATAATTTAATTACACTAATTTCAACAGCATTCTTCAATATAATTGTTTCTGGAGACAAGCGATCTAATTGAGCTCTAAGTGAAAACAACTCTGTGTCTGATGTTGGTAATGTGCCGGCTGATACAGTTCTCTTGCATCACATTCATTCCTTGCTCTGATCATTTTAGCATGTCTTTCTCTCTATGGTGTGTTTCATATACAGCCATACAATTGATAAACGTCAATCTCCTATGTTTTTGCATAAAGTTACGCATCAAGAAACATGACACTTACGTCATGAGATCAGCCTCACACCATTGATGCCTATAGATACTAATACTGTACATTGTTTGCAATGAGGTTGACGTATCGATATGCGTCAAGTAGTTGACATAAGTTTGCATTCATATCTCTTTATCCCTCTCCTTCTCTTCTGTCTCCCTCCCTCTTCTTTCACCCGTTCCATACTCTCCCCCCTCCCTCTCCATCTCCCTTTCTTCTCTCTCTCCCTCCCTCCTTCTCTCTCCCTCTCCCTCTATTTGCCTCCTGTCTCTCTCTCTACCTCCTCTTTATCCTCTCTCTCCCACCCTCTTCTTTCACCCACTCCACCCTCTCCACCCTCTCCACACCTCTTCCTATCTCATTCTTTCTCCATCCTCTTGCTCTCCTTCTCTCTCTCTGTCTACCCCTTTCTCTCTCTCTCTCTCTCTCGCTCTTTCTCCCTCCTCTCTCCCTCCTTCTCTCTCTTTCTCTTTCTCTTTCTCTTTCTCTCTTTCTCTCTCTCTCTCTCTCTTTCTCTTTCTCTTGACCATTATACAGAGGATAGAACACAGTGTTTTTGTGTAACTGCAGGGAGAGAATGAAGGACCATATTGAGGATGAATTAAGCCACTTCCTGTTGCCACAGAAAGCTGAACCTCAACAGGTCACGATGGGTTGTGTGCAAGGGCTGCTAGCTAGCTCATTTGCAGTCCAGGTGACCGTCTCGGTAATGTAAGGGCTGTAGGTAATGCTTTTCCTATGGAAGAAAAGCCTTGTTCTGTGTGGGACCAAGTTTTCACTGTGAAAAGTAAATTTCACATGGTCAGGTGTAGGCTTGCATTCACCGGGAGCATCGGCTGAACAACCCAGTTACGTGAATTGTGTTTCTAGCCTCAGCCGTTCTACAAATGTCACTCAAAAGAACCTTCACTCTAGGTCAGGCTTCAAGTGAGGCCACATTTTCTGGCATGTAGTGGGGGAGGGGCAAATAGTTACGTAACACTTGACACCTATCGTCATAACACCTTATGGCAGGGTCATAACCATGTCATAATATGTCATAACAGGTGAGATATATTTAGACCTGTTAGTATATTACATTATTTTATGGCTGTTTATGACACCTACATAATAGTGCCAAAACCCAGAAAACCTACTACATATCACGCGTAATATTGTAAGTAATTCTTGGACTTAACTTACGTAGTCATTCACTCAGGAATGCATATTAGTATCCTGTCAGTTGTATCTTTTTTCATTGCTTTTAGTATATTGAATGTGCAATATGTGCATTTATCTGTAATTAAACCCTGCGCACTAAGGACTGTATTTTAAGGGAATTACTATTATTACCCCAAATTATATCATACACACATTTAGCTATTTAAGTATCTCTTCCTGTCATTTACCTGTACAGTTAATGTAACCATGCAAATATTCACTAACCTGTACATTTAACTGTATATTTATCTGTACAGTTAATGTAACCATGCAGATATTCACTTACCTGTTCATTGAAGCAGACTGTATATTAAGTAAACTATTATTACCCTCACTTATATCATACCCACTTTTAGCTATTTAAGTATTTCTCTGCCATCGACCTGTATAGTATAGTTAACCATGCAAATACTCCTTATTTTTTTATATCAACTTGCAATAACTGTATAACTCTGTAACACTCTGTAACAATGTATAGTGTACACATTCAGCCATCCACCCATACTATGCAATGTCTTTTATAGCTTTTCTGGTATTTCTATACTTTTTCATACTGCCGTTCTATGTGTCATGTATCGTGTATCTGTCTTTTGTGTATTTTCGTTCTGGCATTTTGCACCTGCCCTGTGTTTTTTCATGGCTGCTTGACAAAGACATTTCCCCTCAGGGATCAATAAAATACCTATCTATCTACACAAGGCAAAATATTCCGTTACATTATAGCCTACTTGTCAACAGTAGGTTTATGTTATATAACATGTTCTGAAATTGACCACACTAAATTATCATTGTAATTGCGGACACATTGACGTCAGACACGCAGCTAACTCAATGCTGTGTTGCTGATGACTGGGAGGAATGCAGGAGCAGATTTCAGGAGCAGGACAAGACACCCTCTTTGTGACTGATGACTGATATAAGGGCATGTACGTGATAGGACTATCTGGCTTATATGATTATGCTGGTCATAAAGTCTATTTTCCTAGTTCAAGTAAAGTAACACAGTATAGTCATAATGATTCTTGACATATGGTGCATTTTCTTATGGTACGTTTGTAAATTTACTCTGGCTATCTACTCCGAATTCAGAGCACTCTTGTCTGAGATTGAACGAGCACAGAATAACTGATGAGTTTATTTACGCACAACACCCGTTGAATATGACCGGTGTCAGTAAATGTCGGCAAAAAAAAGCGTAATTAAATTGTTACCAGCAGCACAGTTACAGTCACCAACGCTCTGGATAACATGAAAACAGCCTCCTCCTCTTCATCCAGTGTGCGCTCTGAACGCACTGAGAGCGAAACTTTCTGAATTTATGAACGGACAATATGAAAATTCACTCCGAGCACACTCTAACACTCCAGAGTGAATTTAGGAACACACCCTTAGTCCAAGTAAAGTGACACAGGATGGTCATAATGCTTCATGCCATGTATTTTCTGCAAGCTATTTAAAATATAATGGAGAGAAAAAAAATTATGACTGTATAGATTTCATTACAACAGCAACAAAAGGAAACTTGGCTGGAAAAAAAACACATTTGAATAAATGTGGGTTTTGAGGCTCTTATGTAGGTGTCATAACCAGCCATAAAATATAGCAATATGTGTCACAGCAGGTGTAAATATATGGGTCATGAGTGTTATGACCATATTATGGCAGGTTATGACAAGTTACGTCAGCTGCTATGACATATTATGTGCCATAGTGTTATGACGCTGGGTGTCAAGTAAAGTGTTACCAATTGGGTATTGTTAACCTTTTGACACATAAGTTCTAAATATTAATAATAGCCCTTAAGGTGTAAGTTATTTTTTGCACGAGGTACCAGAATTCTAAGATGCAGTTCTCTCGAACAGCCCTCGCAATGTCTGCTTCACATGAGGCTTTATTAAACGGGATTCCTATAGAAGTAGCAGTGAGTACCTATAGTATTATTGACAACTGCATAATTATGACTATCATCTATAATACATGTATTATTATCTGAAAGAGGTGCTGCGCGTGTGACGCGCATACAAGCAGTGAGAGCAGAGCGTGAGCATATATTAAGTTGTAAACTAGGCTACAGTGGTGGCTACCTTTCATCAATATGTCAACGTATTATCACCACTGGATATGTTGCCTACAGATGTCTGCCTCGTCACCAAGCGAGGGAGATATTTCTCATGAAATGCAGTGAGTATTATGGCTTGGGTATGTTTTAGCCTGGTCTAGGTGGAGGGGAGTGAGAACAGGGTGGTGGACAAAGTCATGTAAGCAAAAGAGTGGGGTAATTTTGTGGGAGATCAGATTGAATGGTGTGTGCGTGTAATCAGATGTATTATATGCAGACCGTGGCATGAGTGAAGAGGTTGTAAATATAATGGGTTAGAGATGATTATCTAGGTTTATGCTTTGGCGCCATCTACCGGCCGAATGTTACGTGGGTGGACCAGTTATCACTCCTTCCATGACGTGGTTACATTTGTATAAACTTCAAGTATTACTAACTATACAGTATATTCCTAGGAAAAGTCGATGTAATGTAACAACTCAAATCTTGCTCCTTTGTCTAAAGTAGTCTACAGATTAGGCTAAAGGTTGTTGCCTAGGGAAAATATGATTTTGACTGAAGTAATCAAATCATATTTTCCCTAGGCAACAACCATTTAGCCAAATGATAAAACATAATTCCGAGAACGCTTTACAAATCAAGGAATAACAAAAGTTGATTACATACTTTTCTTCAAAGAAAATATTTAATTTCAGGTAAGCAAACATATGTTACATCTTTTTTGGGGGAACATTTCCCCAATCCCCCCATCAAACACCTCAAGTCATACATTACAATACATTTTACAATTATATATTTTTTAAATATCAGCATAAAGCAACAATTGTATCAGCCACTATAAGCCTACTTTTGCTTAGTAGTGCTTTAGGGTGTGGTACTCACCAAAGCAACTTAGTGGATGTAAACTTCTAACCCACTGGAATTGTGATATAGTGAATTTTAAATGAAATAATCTGTCTGTAAACAATTGTTGGAAGAATGACTCGTGTCACGCACAAAGTAGATGTCCTAACCGACTTGGCAAAACTATAGTTTGTTAACATGAAATCTGTGGAGTGGTTGAAAAACGAGTTTGAGGCTACTCTCTCCCCATTGAATTAACATAAACGTCATGTCCCTTGATGCATGTCTTTTTGCAAAATCGTACCAGATACCAGGCTGAGCCATAGCACATCAGCGAGACTAAAACAGTTATTACAGCCATTTCATTTAACCTCTACCGGCGGAGAGATAGGGGACAGGGGACAGAGACTTTTTGACTAGAGCCAATAGGGCTCTCGTCAAAAGGAGTGCACTTTACAGGGAGTAGGGTGTCAGTTGAGACAGGCCCAATAGCACTCGTCCTGAAAGGCCTTTGCTGTTCACGTTCTAATCTGATCTTCTCTGCTGCCCTTTCATAAAGAGTGGCCCAGAGTATTACCCTACTGTATACCCCAAACTCCAGAAATACCTCCGTCATTTAAAGTGTCTTGGATTTCACCAGGAAAGACGAGCCAAACAAGTGAAATTCATCCTCCGGGGGCCAAAATAATAAAACATACTTTTGCCTCTAATCTGCCTGAAGAATGTGTGCTGTTTGAAGTTGACAGTGCTCTCTGGGAGGGAATAATTGTCCATTGACTGAAACAGGAGGGCCCACTGAGGTAAGCCTCTCTGGGGTCTGCACCTTGCGGGTGTGCCCTTGGACACACAGATGGCTCCTTGTTCGAGAAAGGGGGAAAGGAGAAAAAAAGGCTTGACTGAAAGTATACATCTGACAGTTGAAACTTTGTTAAGAAGTGGAATGAACAGCACAAGACAAGATTCGAGGCAGGATCTAAGCCAAACTGAGCCAAACAAAGAGATGTTGGTTCTCCGTAATTCTTGCTGTCTGATACAGCTGCAAACGTCTTGTTAATAAAGTTGTAGTTTTTTTGACAAGGTCTTTAAATGGTTCTGTGTGTAATCTGTTTGATTTGGGCAAATTGGCATTTCTGGGGAGAAAAAAAAAACACTGGATAAGGAACGGTGGTTTTCAGGCAACTACTGATTTAAAATTAAGAGTGGCTAATGGCCTAATAAATGCATAGTAAGTACAAGCAAGTATACATTGTTGCCACATAGTTTCTCAGTTGATAGTGTATTAATACCAGGTAAGTATTAGCAGTGATGTAAAAAGTACCCAGTTGTCATACATGAGTAACAGTATACAGTAGATACCTAAATAGAAAATGACTCAAGTAAAAGTGAAAGTCAGCCAGCAAAACTTCTTGTTTTAAAAGGTATGGTAGCCAGGGGAACACTCCAACACTCAGACATTATTTACAAAAGTGAGTCTGCTAAAGGCAATAGGGATGACCACATGTTCTCTTGATAAGAGCATGAATTTGACCATTTCCCTGTCCTGCTAAGCATTCAAAATGTAATAAGTACTTTTGGCTGTCAGGGAAGATATATGGAGTATAAGTACAATATTTTCTTTAGGATTGTTTTATATTTTTTATTTAACCTTTATTTAACTAGGCAAGTCAGTTAAGAACAAATTGACGGCCTACACCGGCCAAACCTGGACAACGCTGGGCCAATTGTGCGCCGCCCTACGGGACTCCCAATCAAGGCCGGTTGTGATACAGTCTGGATTCAAACCAGGTTGTCTGTAGTGACACCTCTAGTGTCTTAGACCCAATGCAGTGAAGTAACAGTAAAAGTCGTCAAAAATATAAATAGCAAAGTAAAGTACAGATACACCCAAAAACTATTTAAGTAGTACTTTAAATTATTTTTACTTAAGTACTTTACACCACTGCGTATTAGATAATACAGGGCAGTAAAATGAAGTGTTACCAAAATCACATTTTCTACTGAAATTATACTCTTACAACTCACCCAGTTTGCTTAGGAAAATACTGAAATTGCACATATTAAGATTCATCACTACAAACATCACCAATTGCTTATATCTTAATTATTTCAGAATTGCAAGAACAGACACAGACATGTTTAAGACAAGCTGTGCGTGTACTGTATCTGTATCATTCGTAAAACCGCCCATGACTTTCATGGGGCCTATTAACTGAGAGCAGAAATCTGTTCCACTCTTAACATGGCGCTGAAAGCTGGAGAACAGCTGTCCCAGCCCCGGAGAATCATATGGAATCACATCATATTATTGGCCTTGGTTGAATATTCCCTCTGATTTGGAATAATCAAGCAGCTATTCAGTTGCGATGGCCAAACACAGATGCCAAAGCACAGCTGAGGGGAATAACTAACGCCACTCCTGCATCACTGAATCTCCAACAAGAACGAGGGGACACAAGAAAGGAAAGAAATGCAGGTGTGCTCTATAAAAATAGTGTTGACTTATGGGCAAGATGATGGAATCCTTGCTTTCTACTCGCCTACATGATGGTACCTAGAACCATAAAAGGTTCTTCAGCTATCGCTATAAAAATAATATTTTTGGTTCCAGGTAGAACCGTAGCCCTTTCCTGCTGTCAAATGACCTAGTGGCCTCATGGGTTGAATGTTATTAATATTTTTAATAACTTTATAATTACTACACTTTTTTTTTTACCCGCAGAAAAAAAACAGTGTTTCTATGTCAAACAGTTTAGTTATATTTCAGTCTTCTGTGATGTATGTAAAGTTTAATATTGGGATGCAAACTGTCATACATTTCAACTCTATATCTGACATGGTACAGGTGTCTTCTTTTTTTAAAGCCCATAACCATGTGTATACTGTTTCAAAGTGTATTTGTTTAAAACTACCAAGAAACACTCTATGTGACCCCGGTTTAGCCCACTGCAGTAAAAGATTAACACCAAAGGGTTCTTTCAGGGTTCTTCGTAGGGTGAAAGGGTTCTACCTGTACAGTACGCTTTTTGAACCCTTTTTTTTTTGCTTTCCTTATTTGCTTCCTTACTTAATTGCTGACTATTCTCTCTTTTTTTTTACTCTCCTTCATGTCTTCCTAAATTCTTCAAAGTGATCTGTAGCCTGTATACTGTAGATTTGTTGTACTGCATAAAACACTGATCACACCATCTGTCAGCAGCTTCACAGGAGTGGCTGTTTTTAATTGGATTATATGCCATTTTTGCAAATGGATGCATACAGAGCTCTAATGCGGACTGACGTAATTTAATCTGGTATGGCAGGCCTTGTGGACTTCCTGTTAAATACATTATCCTAAATGTTGAATGCGAAACAGATCACAGCCGCTGACCACCTCAACCTGTCTAACGATTGACAATGAAAGTTAAGTGTATTCCTAACGCACTGGGTTGCAATAACAGGTAACACTTTATCTTAAGTTTCCCTGTTACTATGTTAATATAATGTATATATATATATATATATATATAATGTAATATAATGTACACTACACAGATACCATATTTTTACAAAATGTTTGCAAATGTTACCTATAGTAATAATTTATTTGGAATAAAGTGAGAAAAAAATGGAACGCTGCTATCTAATGTACCACTGTCCCCCCAAGAGAACCAGTGGTGGGGTTGGGACAGCCCTTCTTAGATCCAAGCTAAAGCTTTAGGTAAAGCATCATGAAACAGTTCGGGAACCACTGATTTGATATAAAAGCAGAATCTACAGTCAAACTTCTTACCACTACAGAGTATATCGGTAAATAAGCACAAAAAGCTTATTTCTCTCAAATTGTGTGCACACACATTTGTTTACATCACTGTCAGTGAGCATTTTAGCCTGTCAAGATAATCCATCCACCTGACAGGTGTGGCATATCAAGAAGCTGATAAACAGCATGATCCTTACACAGGTGCACCTTGTGCTGGGGACAATAAAAGGCTACTCTAAAATGTGCTGTGTTGTCACACAACACAATGACACAAATGTCTCCTGTTTTGAGGGAGTGTGCAATTGTCATGGTGACTGCAGGAATTTCCACCAGAGCTGCCAGATAATTCGATGGTAATTTCTCTACCCTTAGAGATCTCAAACGTTGTTTTAGAGAATTTGGCAGTAGGTGCAACCGGCCTCACAACCACAGACCACTTGTAACTACACCAGACCAGGACCTCGACATCCGGCTTCTTCACCTGCGGGATCGTCTAAGGGGAGGGGGTGGGGTGCTGAGGAGTATTTATGTCTGTGTCGTAACTTAACTATCATTAAAGTGGTGGCTGCTATTTATCGAATAATTACCTATTATGTTTAATTATTATTTTATTAAATTAATCAAGCAATAATTAACTAATTTGAAATTCTGGGGCAGAAAGGTTTGTTTAGTGAGTTACCACTTTCTGAATTAAGTCAAACATATTGTCATATGTGTCAATATAGCAGTACCTTATTTAATATATATAACCTCATCAGTCTTGTCATAAACGTCGTAAACTCCATAAATCTTTACTAACTAAATGATAATACAGGATACTAACAGTAATGGGTTGTAGAATATGGTTCTAATGCTATGATAACAACATGTCCCTAGCGGACCAATACAATATGACACGGGTTCACCAGCGGATGGCACAATAAAGAGAGAGAGAGAGACACACTATTCATACATTCGAACGCTACGCTCACAGTAATCAAAATACTTAGAGACCTAACCACCGCTCAAGGGGGGAAATGTAACCAGTGTATTTACTTTTCTGAAGTGTCTTTCTCCATCTTTCTCAGTTTTCTGGACACAGCCTTAGGCAAGAGAATGTGATTGGCCTTCTCCTCCAGCAGATGTCACGATGTCCTTCTCCTTCGGTGTCCGTGGTCTCAGTGACTTCTCTGTTCACCTGAACCGTGTCGATTATTCTCAGTGGGACGATGAGAGCAGGTTGTGGACTATAGTTGAGAGTTTAAAATAATGTTTCGACTTCGATTCACTTCCTCAGATACAGTTCTCAGAGCAATCACTCGGCCGTAACAATGAATGTTAGAGGCCACGTTGTCGTCTTTGCTTTGTGTTGATTTTCAGAAGCTTAACCTCTAGACACCCTTGCTGCAGCATCGGTGCTCTCAGTCACAAAAGCTAATTCTCAACTCATTCCTTTTAAGCCCTCGGGTTGAAAGGGGCGTCCCGTCACTCGAGACACTCTCCCCCTTGGGGTGGTTTTAAAACTGGTCAAAGCATTATGAATACTTATGAACTCTTATTAAAAAGCTGAAATAACATTAATCTCTTTATTCTGGATATTTTCTACAAAACGTGAAGGATGTAAATATCACGTACACATTATGAAAACTCTTAAAGTTGCAATGTTTTCGTCATCACGTCTTCATTCAACTTTTAATGACATCACAGAATCAACATTAATTTTCATAGGCCAACTGTCCTAATTTTCCACATTTCGGATAACAGTAATCATGTTCAAATGTCTTGTTTTATCAACAAAGTTTTAGCTGTAAGGCAATAGTCTGAACAAAGAGTCATAAAACTGGGCCATAAAACTAGCAGACCCCTCTCCTCCTAAATCAGCCAAGACCTCAGAAAAAACATTGTAGACCTCCACAAGTCTGGTTCATCCTTGGGAGCAATTTCCAAATGCATGAAGGTACCACATTCATCTGTACAAACAATAGTACACAAGTATAAACACCATGGGACCACGCAGCCATCATACCGCTCAGGAAGGAGATGCGTTCTGTCTCCTAGAGATGAACGTACTTTGGTGTGAAAAGTGCAAATCAATCCCAGAACAACAGCAAAGGACCTTGTGAAGATGCTGGAAGAAACAGGTACAAAAGTATCTATATCCACAGTAAAACGAGTCCTATATTGACATAACCTGAAAGGGCGCTTGGCAAGGAAGAAGCCACCGCTCCAAAACTGCCATAAAAAAGCCAGACTACGGTTTGCAACTGCACATGGGGACAAAGATCGTACTTTTTGGAGGAATGTCCTCTGGTCTGATGAACTGTTTGGCCATAATGACCATTGTTATGTTTGGAGGAAAAAGGGGGAGGCTTGCAAGCTGAAGAACACCATCCCAACTGTGAAGCACGAAGGTGGCAGCATCATGTTGTGGGAGTGCTTTGCTGCAGGAGGGATCTGGTGCACTTCACAAAATAGATGGAATCATGAGGAAGGAAAATTATGTGGATATATTGAAGCAACATCTCAAGACATCAGTCAGGAAGTTAAAGCTTGGTCGCAAATGGGTCTTCCAAATGGACAATGACCCCAAGCATACTTCCAAAGTTGTGGCAAAATGGTTTAAGGACAACAAAGTCAAGGTATTGGAGTGGCCATCACAAAGCCCTCAATCCTATAGGAAATGTGTGGGCAGAACTGAAAAAGCGTGTGCGAGCAAGGAGGCCTACAAACCTGACTCAGTTACACCAGTTCTGTCAGGATGAATGGGCCAAAATTCACCCAACTTATTGTGGGAAGCTTGTGGAAGGCTACCCGACACGTTTGACCGAAGTTAAACTATTTAAAGGCAATGCTACCAAATACTAATTGAGTGTATGTAAACTTCTGACCCACTGGGAATGTGATGAAAGTGATAAAAGCTGAAATAAATCATTCTCTACTGTAGTGTCTTGCGGGTCACTGACTTGGAACTCCCCCAGCATACATACTTTGTGTTCCCTTTTTTGGGCTGTACATGTTCAACAAGGTGTACATGGCCTCATTAGCACTCAAACAGATTCCCTTGGAGAATTTGTTACCCTTGTTGGTTGGTTTCCCGGACTCTCTGTGGGCTAAAGGAGCTATTGTCCAGACTCTCCCTGTAACACCCCCCTTCTTCCTGCCTCAATGGATTGACGTTTTTGATCAAGATCTTAGATCTGTTAACGATGCATGTAAGGGCTCCTGTTGTGTCAAACCCCAATCTGATTCTATCTGCTCTGCCAGCATTGGCTAAATGGTTTTCAGTTGTTCATTTTAGCATTACCGTCGCACCAGAATCACAATTCTGGTTCGCGTTTACATTTTTAAACAAGCATTGGACTTGGACCATTTGCTCTCAAGGTTATTCGGAATCTCATGCGGTATTTTCTGCTGCTTTGGAGCAAAACTTAGAGGGTTCCACACCCCCTGCTGGGAGTATGTTAATACAGTATGTTGCTGTATAATGAAACCCAACAAGCATGCGAAGGCAACACCAGAGCTCTGTTAGTGTTTCTTGCTGAAAATGGCCACAAAGTTTCTAAGAAAAAGTTACAACGTCTCTCAAACAGTTAAATATCTGGGACATGACATTACGCCTAATGGTAGGACATTGGGTTTGGACCGTGCGGCTGCAATTCTATTGGTACCGCAGCCAGATACAAAACAACACATGATGTCACTCACAGGAATGGCAGGCTATTGCAGCTACCTGATTACGCTGAGGTCACTCAGCAGCTTTCTGATCTCACTCACGGCCACAATATTTTATTTTATTTTTTATTTCACCTTTATTTAACCAGGTAGGTCAGTTGAGAACAAGTTCTCATTTGCAACTGCGACCTGGCCAAGACAAAGCAAAGCAGTGCGACAAAAAAAAAAAAAAACAACAACACAGAGTTACACATTAAACAAACAGTCAAAAAACACAATAGAAAATCTATATACCGAGTGCAAAATGTAGTGCAAAAATGCAGTAAGGTTAGGAGGTAGGACAATAAATAGACTATAGTGGTGAAATAAATTACAGAATTATCATCATTAACACAGGAATGAAGGATGTGCAAATTATGATGTGCAAATAGAGATACTGGAGTGCAAGATTAGTGAAAATAAACAGAAATAAATATGGGGATGAGGTAGTAGTGTGGGCTATTTACAGAAGGGCTATATACAGGTACAGTGATCGATAAGCAGCTTTGACAACTGATGCTTAAAGTTATTGAGGGAGATAGGAACCTCTAGCTTCAATGATTTTTGCAATTCGTTCCAGTCATTGGCAGCAGCGAACTGGAAGGAATGGCGGCCAAAGGAGGTGTTGGCTTTGGGGGTGACCAGTGAGATATACCTGCTGGAGCGCATGCTACGGGTGGGTGTTGCTATAGTGACCAGTGAGCTGAGATAGGGCGGGGATTTACCTAACAAGGACTTGTAGATGACCTGGAGCCAGTGGGTTTGGCGACGAATATATAATGAAGGCCAGCCAACGAGAGCATACAGGTCGCAGTGGTGGGTAGTGTATGGGGCTTTGGTGACAAAACGGATGGCACTGTGATAGACTACATCCAATTTGCTAAGTAGAGTGTTGGAGGCTAGTTTGTAAATGACATCGCCGAAATCAAGGATCGGTAGGATAGTCAGTTTTACAAGGGCATGTTTGGCAGCATGAGTGAAGGAGGCTTTGTTGCGAAATAGGAAGCCAATTCTGGATTTAATTTTGGATTGGAGATGGTTGATGTGAGTCTGGAAGTTGAGTTTATAGTCTAACCAGATGCCTAGGTATTTATAGGTGTCCACGTATTCTAATTCGGATCCGTCGAGAGTAGTGATGATAGTCCGGTGGGCGGGTGCTGGCAGCGTACGATAGAAAAGCATGCACTTAGTTTTACTAGCGTTTAAGAGCAGTTGGAGGCCACGGAAGGAGTATTGTATGGCATTGAAGCTTGATTGAAAGGTTAGTAAACACAGTATCCAAAGAGGGGCCAGATGTATACAGAATGGTGTCATCTGCATAGAGATGGATCAGAGAGTCACCAGCAGAGAGAGCGACATCGTTGATGTATATAGAGAAAAGGGTTGGCCCAAGAATTGAACCCTGTGGCACCCCCATAGAGACTGCCAGAGGACCGGACAACAGGCCCTCCGATTTGACACACTGAACTCTATCTGCAAAGTAGTTAGAGAACCAGGCAAGGCAGTCACTTGAGAAACCAAGGCTATTGAGTCTGCCAATAAGAATGCGGTGATTGACAGAGTCGAAAGCCTTGGACAGGTCGATGAAAACGGCTGCACAGTACTGTCTTTTATCGATGGCGGTGATGATATCGTTCAGTACCTTGAGCATAGCTGAGGTGCACCCATGACCAGCTCGGAAACCAGATTGCATAGCAGAGAAGGTACGGTGGGATTCGAAGTGGTCAGTTATCTGTTTGTTAACTTGGCTTTCGAAAACTTTAGAAAGGCAGGGCAGGATGGATATTGGTCTATAACAGTTTGGGTCTAGAGTGTCTCCTCCTTTGAAGAGGGGGATGACCGCGGCAGCCTTCCAATCTCTAGGGATCTCAGACGATACGAAAGAGAGGTTGAACAGGCTAGTGATAGGTGTTGCAACAATTTTGGCTGATAATTTCAGAAAGAGAGGGTCCAGATTATCTAGCCCAGCAGATTTGTAGGGGTCCAGACTTAGCAGCTCTTTCAAAACATCATCCGTCTGGATTTGGGTGAAGGAGAAGCGGGGGGGGCTTGGGCAAGTAGCTGCCGAGGGTACAGAGCTGTTGGCCGGGGTAGGGGTAGCCAGGTGGAAAGCATGGCCAGCCGTAGCAAGATGCTTATTGAAATTTTCGATAATCGTGGATTTATCGGTAGTAACAGTGTCTCCGAGCCTCAATGCAGTGGGCAACTGGGAGGAGGTGCTCTTATTCTCCATGGACTTAACAGTGTCCCAGAACCTTTTGGAGTTAGTGCTACAGGAAGCAAATTTCTGTTTGAAAAAGCTGGCCTTTGCTTTTCTAACTGACTGTGTGTACTTGTTCCTGACTTCCCTGAATAGCTGCATATCGCGGGGGCTGTTCGATGCTAATGCAGTGCGCCACAGGATGTTTTTGTGTTGGTCAAGTGCAGTCAAGTCTGGGGTGAACCAAGGGCTATATCTATTCTTAGTTCTACGTTTTTTGAAAGGGGCATGCTTATTTAGGATGGTGAGGAAAGCACTTTTAAAGAACAACCAGGCGTCCTCTACTGACGGGATGAGGTCAATATCCTTCCAGGATACCTGGGCCAGATCTAAAAGAAAGGCCTGCTCGCAAAAGTGTTTTAGGGAGCGTTTGACAGTGATAAGGGGTGGTCGTTTGACCGCTGACCCATTGCGAACGCAGGCGATGAGGCAGTGATCGCTGAGATCCTGGTTGAAAACAGAGGAGGTGTATTTGGAGGGCAAGTTAGTCAGAATGATATCAATAATGGTACCCATGTTTACGGATTTTGGGTTGTACCTGGTGGGTTCCTTGATAATTTGTGTGAGATTGAGGGCATCTATCTTAGATTGAAGTACAGCCGGGGTGTTAAGCATATCCCAGTTTAAATCACCTAACAGTACAAACTCTGAAGATAGATGGGGGGCAATCAATTCACATATGGAGTCCAGGGCACAGCTGGGGGCTGAGGGGGGTCTGTAACAGGCGGCAACAGTGAGAGACTTATTTCTGGAAAGGTGGATTTTTAAGAGTAGAAGCTCAAACTGTTTGGGCACAGACCTGGACAGTATGACAGAACTCTGCAGGTTATCTCTGCAGTAGATTGCAACTCCGCCACCTTTGGCAGTTCTATCTTGACGGGAAATGTTGTAGTTGGGGATGGAAATTTCCGAATTTTTGGTAGCCTTCCTAAGCCAGGATTCTGACACAGCTAGGACATCCGGGTTGGCGGAGTGTGCTAAAGCAGTGAATAAATCAAACTTAGGGAGGAGGCTTCTAATGTTAACATGCATGAAACCAAGGCTTTTACGGTTAAGGCGATGAATGATAAGAAAAAGTGGACGCCTGAAGGCCTGCAGGCACTTGACAAATTGAAACAATTAGTAACCTCTTCTTGTTTAGAATTGTCAGATAACTCTAAACCATTTCATATTTTTGTTTGCGAGAAATCGGTCCTGTTGCTAACTATTCTGAGAGACTTGAATGTGTGGTAAGAGGGTTGGTATGTTGTGTAGCGGTTGGTATGTTATGTAGCGGCTGCTACAGAAAGAGTGTTGGCTTGTGCTGACATTGTTGCAATGTGCACATTAACTGTTCAAGTTCCTCACGCTGTTCACGCTCTCATGTGACTCTTAAACTTTGTACTGTTCTTAACCTTTCTACTCTTTTGGCAACGGATGATGATGGGGAACCACAAGATTGCCATTACTGAATGCTGACCTAGAGCTGTTTGTCGATGGCTCTGCCCGAAAGTCACTACAGGGTGAACCATTGGTGGCCAACGCAGTCATTACTGGTGTAGAAACTACCATCACATCTGTCAGCTCAGGCTGCAGAATTGTTTGCACTGACTAGGGTGTGCATTCTAGCTAAGGATAAACCTGTTACCATTTATACTGATAGCAGATATGCGTTGGGGTGGTGCACGATTTTAGAACATTGTGGCAGCATCGTGGGTTCCTTACTTAATCTGGAAGACAATATCACATTCCAAACTGATTGCAAATCTGTTGGAAGCTATTCTCTTGCCTATATCCATCTGTCTGCAAGTGTCAAGCTCACACTAACACATCTGACCCTGTCTCTAAAGGTAATACTATGGTGAATATGCCCCCTCCCCCCCACACTCTCTAAATCGTTTAACTTTCTGTTTCCATGACAAACCTGTTTTCTCTATAGGATGTTTATGATGTGTAGTCTGGAGCAGGGACTGGCTGAGGCCGAACGACCTTCCCGTTTTACCAAGATCTTGCTTCCCCTTTGTCTAAGTTGGCACATGGCCAAGACCATTTGTCAAAGGGGGGGAGTTGTAGAAATTGTACATCATTTTTGGTTTGCTCCTGGATTTTCTTTTTTTTTTTGCGGAACAGTCATCAAGGACCTCTGCAGAAAGACCTGTCACAAACAGCGCTGGGCTTCATTGAATTCATTCATTGAATTGTGGTATGGAGATATTACTTGGGTTGTGACAATGGCAGGTATGGAATGGGGTTGGTACTGGGTTCTAAAATAATTCTGCCACACCAATGTGCGCAGTCATATCCGCCTCTAATATTCTTTGTTTACCTCATGAACTTTCATTTGATAAGAGTACCTCCAGTGCACACAGTGTCATTAATGTGGGCCTCTAATGAATACTGGAGGAATGGTATTAAAACGGTACATCTACAATACAACATGTTGTATTGTAGATATGTAGTGGTGTAATAATGTTACACGATGTACCGTTTTATCTTTTGTTTTATATGTAATGGAAGTGCCTTAATGTTTGTTGGACACCAAAATAAATACAAAAAACCTATCACTCATATTAAAGCGCAATGTACTATGATAAACGGCGTCCAATGGCTTAAATATAGTGGCAGTTGCATTCATATAGACGATATCGCCATAGTCAATAACCAGAATGAATGATTGTGAGGCTCTGATCATAGGGAAGCCTTTGGCTCCATCTAGTTTTCTATGGTCAGAGCCTGACAGATCTATGTATTCTGTTTGTCTCTAATTGGGGGCCATATTTAAGTACTTCTCTGTCTTTGTGTATTTAAACCTTTGTGTAGTAAACCTATTGTGGTGCGTTCATGTATTTCCTCTTGGTTGTGTTTGGTTGTAATAAAGTATGTTGAACTTTATCAGCGCTGCATGTTGGTCTGCCATTCCTTCCAGACATGACAGCTTTGTTTTCTGCTATTGAACAAAATACAGTTCATACAGAAGCCTGTTTTGGTTCTTAAGTTCTTATCTCATCAAGATAGCTTTTTGTCATTCCAGATGCTCAGATATTTATAAGCGGGGACACGGTCAATAAGGGGACCATCCTGGGCCTCCCGAGCGGTCTAAGGCACTGCATCACAGTGCTAGAGGCGTCACTACAGACACGGGTTCAATCTAGGGCTGTATCGCAACCGGCCGTGATCAGGAGTCCCATAGGGCGGCGCACATTTGGCCCAGCATCGTCCAGGTCAGGGGAGGGTTAGGGGGGCTTTACTTGCCTCATCACTCTAGTAACTCCTTGGTTGTCAGGTGTAGTTATGTAGATCTTAATGAGCTTTAGTTTTGAAAACAATCCCTCAGCAGAAACAACAGTTACTGGGATGGTAAAAACAGCTTGATTGCCATAGCAACCTCAGGGAAACGGGGCAGAAGAGAGGAGGGCTGTATCATCTTTAATTGAGCCTCTCCTCCTTAATTGGCAGCCTCAACGCCTTACGGAAAGAGATTAACTGTATAAGAAGCTTTGGGAACAGGTCGTTTGGATACTGGACGCCGACCTTGCGGGGGGCCCAGAGAAATTGCGTTATGCAAGTACTTATGCATAAATCAGATACAGTTTTACATAATGTGTTTTGTCCTTTAAATAATTGTCAAACCAGCTACACGCAGTCTGATCCAGACCAACTGATGAAAGCCTCTGAATAAGTAATGAGTGGTCCACAGTGTCGAAGGCTTTAGGCAGGTCAATAGAGAGGACCACACATTGTTAATTCTTATCCAAACAATTATTAACATCATTTAAAACCAAAGAAGTAGCAGAGATGGTACTATGATCACGGTGAAAGTAGATTGAATTTCTTCGCAGTAAGGGGCCTCCTATGTGTGCTCGCACTTGCAGGCCTAATAATAGAATTACAGTACCTATAGAATCCCTATTAATTAGATTAGGATCTCTGTGGGCCTAGTCAAGAAGATTTGTCATTTAACTTTTAAAATGTATTACCTTTTATTGTGGCATAAACACAACCAGTCATGATGTTTGTATCTGATTGTCAAACAATCCCTTCAAAGGGCTCCTTTACTAGGCTACCTGAACACGTTCATCCACTCGCAACATATTTCCAGCATCCAAACAGTGGAAAGACACATCTTTTACACAAAATATTTAAAAAAGTGTAATGACCGTTGGCAATCGTATTTAGGCCAGAATTGCTGTCCTCGCGCATCTCGGTGTCAGCGTCTTAAAGATTCTGCGATCAGAGGAGCAGGAAACTGCAGCAATAATCAGCCCCGGTGGATTTCTCTACATCAATCTGACAGCTTGCTTAGGTAGGGAAGGAGAGACATTTCCATGCTTCAGTGAATTAAATGTTTTCCAAAATGTAGACGGATCTCTCAAAGAGAGAAATAACTCAGAAAGCATTTTGATTTGTATTTATTAGAGATTCCCTTTAGAGATCCAACATTAAGGCACTTACATCACACATAAAACAAAATATACAACAGTACATCATATAGTATTATTAAATAATAATCACAGTGGTTGTAGAGGTTGTAACAGGTAAGTATATCAGGATGAAATGTCACTTGGCTTTTCATACCCGGGCATTTAGATGTTGAAATAGCAGGTGCAGTAGAGAGAGAGAGTTGAAAACAGCAGGTCTGGGACAAGGTGGCACGTCCGGTGAACAGGTCAGGGTTCCATAGCCGCAGGCAGAAGAGTTGAAACTGGAGCAGCAGCACGACCAGGTGGACTGGGGACAGCCAGGAGTCATCAGGCCAGGTAGTCCCGAGGCATGGTCCTAGGGCTCAGGTCCTACGGGAGGGGAGGGAGAGTTGGAGAGAGAGATAATTAGAGGGAGCATACTTAAATTCACACAGGACACAGGATAATAACACCAGATATAACAAACTGACCCTAGACTATTGCTGCATAGATACTGGAGGCTGAGACAGGGAGACATTGTGGCCCCGTCCAAAAATACCCCCGGACAGGGCCAACCAGGCAGGATATAACCCCACCCACTCTGTCAAAGCACAGCCCAAACACCACCAGAGGGATATCAACAACCACTAACCTACTACCCTGAGACAAGGCTGAGTATAGCCCACGAAGATCCCCTCCACTGCACGAGCCCGAAAGGGCGACAAACCGAGCAGGAAGATCATGTCAGTGATTCAACCCACTCAAGTGCCGCACCCCTCCTAGAGACGGCATGGAAAGCACCAGTAAGCCAGTGACTCAGCCCCCGTAATAGGGTCAGAGGCAGAGAATCCCAATGGAGTGACGGGAACCGGCCAGGCAGAGACAGCAAGGGCGGTTTGTCGTTACAGTGCCTTGACGTTCGCCTTCTCACCCCTGGGCCAGACTACATTCAAGCCTTAACTGTGTAGAGAGGCTAGCATGGGAGTAATATGATAACATTTTGGGGTTCTAGTCAAGATTCTAGCAGCACTAAGGTCTAGGAGCACGAGAACAGATGCAGAGGCTTGATCTGATGCCATTAAAAGGTAATTTACCACCTTCACAAGTGCAGTCTCAGTGCTATGATGGGGTCTAAAACCAGACTGAAGTGTTTCGTATACATTATTTGTCTTCAGGAAGGCAGGGAGTTGCTGCGCAACAGCTTTTTCAATTTTTTTTGAGAGGAATGGGAGATTCGATATAGGCCGATAGTTTTTTACGTTTTTTGGGTCAAGGTTTGGCTTTTTCAAGAGAGGCTTTATTACTGCCATATTAGTGAGGTTGGTACACATCTGGTGGATAGGGAACAATTTATTATGTTCAGCAGAGGAAGTAGCTCTTTCAGTAGTTTAGTTGGAATAGGGTCCAGTATGTAGGTTGAAGGTTTAGAGGCCGTGACAATTTTCATGAATGTGTCAAGAGATATAGGATTAAAAAACTTGAGTGTCTCCATTGATCCTAGGTCCTGGCAGTTCTGTGCAGACTCAGGACAGCTGAGCTTTGGAGATTTGGAGTCCGTAGTTTGCTTTCTAATGATCATGATCTTTTCGTTCATGAATTCATCACTGCTGAAGTGAAAGGCATCCTCTCTTGGGGAATGCTGCTTTTTAGTTATCAAACAGTATCAAATAGACATTTTGGATTGTTCTTATTCTCCTCAATTAGGTTGGAAAAATAGGATGATGGAGCAGCAATGAGGACTTTTCGATATTGCACTGTACTTTCTTTCCAAGCTAGTAGGAAGACTTCCAGTTTGGTGGAGCGCCATTTCCATTCCAGTTTTCTGGAAGCTTGCTTCAGAGCTCGGGTATTTTCTGTGTACCAGGGAGCTAGTTTTTAGATCCACAAAATGTATTCCACGGGACAGAACTAGATCCAGGGTATGACTGTGGCAATGAGTAGGTCCGGAGACATGTTGGACAAAACCCACGGAGTCGATGATGGATCCGAAAGCCTTTTGGAGTGGATCTGTGGATCCACAGATTTAAAAAGTGATTGATTGAGTAGGCTGCATAGATTTCATGACAATAAGCTCAAAAGACAAAGTCATTTTGGGGGGAGGGGTAAATAGAAATTTGCTATCGTAAATGTTAGCAACGCCTCCGCCTTTGCGGGTGTCGCTAATGTAACCAGGAGGAGAGGCCTCATTTAACACAGTAAATTCATCAGGCTTAAGCCATGTTTCAGTCAGGCCAATCACATCAAGATTATGATCAGTGATTAGTTAATTGACTATAACTACCTTGGAAGTGAGGGATCTAACATTAAGTAGCCCTATTTTGAGATGTGAGATACAGTATCACAATCTCTTTCAATAATGACAGGAATGGAGGAGGTCTTTATTCCGGTGAGATTACTAAGGCTCAACCTAGATCGAGGCACGGACAAGGTCTCAATGGGGGTAGCTGGTCTGACTACACTGACTGTGCTAGTGGCAGACTCCACAGCTGCCTGGCCTGCACCCTATCTCATTGTGGAGCTAGATGAGACCTGTCTATGTTGACAGAGCACCCTTCCAGCTTGGATGAAGTCTGTCACTCCTCAGAGTCCCAGAATAGTCTGTTCTGGACTTGGGGACTGTGAAGAGACCTCTGGTGGTATGTCTTGTGGGGTATGCATAGGTGTCTGAGCTGTGTTAGTAGTTTAAACAGACAGCTTGGTGCATTCAGCTTGTCAACACTTCTTACAAAAACAAGTAGTGATTTTAGCCATAAGAGATTGACATACACATCATTAATGTTAGCTCCCTGTGTACATTTAAGTGCCAGCCGTGCTGTCCTGTTCTGAGCTAATTGTAATTTGCACCTGACCACATGACTGAATAGGAGTCCAGGTGTGAAAAAACTAGAGACTGTAGGACCTTCCTTGTTGATAGTGTTGTTAAGAAGGCAGAGCAACACTTTATTATGGACAGACTTCTCCCCATCTTAGCTACTGTTGTATAAATATATTTTGACCATGACAGTTTACAATCCAGGGTTACTCCAAGCAGTTTAGTCACCTCAACTTGCTCAATTTCCACATTATTCATTGCAAGATTTAGTGTAAGTTTAGAGTTTAGTGAATGATTTTTCACAAATACAATGCATTTAGTTTTTGAAATATTTAGGACTAACATTCCTTGCCACCCATTCTGAAACTAACTGCAGCTCTTTAAGTGTTGCAGTCATTTCAGTCGCTGTGGTGTTGAGTCATCCGCATACATAGACACACTGGATTTTTGTTTTTATTGCTGAGGAAGCGCAGCTATTTCTCACGGCTCTATTCAATCAGATATGCTTTAGCCGACATCGGCATAGCATGTTAATTTGACGGTGTTGGAGGTGGAACAGTGATAGAGCTGTCAAATCCATTAAGAGAAATCCCATGCAGCCTTGTTTAGTTCTAACACTGGAATGTGAGATGCAATCTACACCTCAATTAGGCTGAGAGAAATCAGCATTATTTTGTTGAATGATTTTGATCGTGATTATTTCTGTACAAGCCACATTATCTCGTTCTGAACGTCAAACATTAGTTATTTTAACAGGGAAGACATATTGAGATCTAGGTCTCTTTTTCAAATGTGCCCTGAATAATACAACATAAAGAAACACATTATATACTATATATAGTGTATAATGCATTGGGAAAGTATTCAGACCCCTTGACTTTTTCCACATTTTGTTTTGTTACAGCCTTATTCTAAAACTGATTAAATAAATGTTTTCCCTCATCAATCTACACACAATACCCCATAATGGCAAAGTGAAAACAGGTTTTTGGAAATTTTTGCAAAATTATGAAAAAATATATATTTACATCAGCATTCAGACCCTTTGCTATGAGACTCAAATTGAGCCCAGGTGCATCCTGCTTCCATTGATCATCCTCAAGATGTTTGTACAACTGTATTGGAGTCCATCTGTGGTAAATTCAATTGATTGGACATGATTTGGAAAGGCACACACCTGCCTATATAAGGTCTGACAGTTGACAATGCATGTCAGAACAAGAACCAAGCCATGAGGTCGAAGGACTTGTCCGTAGAGCTCAGCGATAGGATTGTGTTAAGATACAGATCTGGGGAAGGGTACCAAAACATGGCTGCAGCATTGAAGGTCCCCAAGAACACAGTGGCCTCCATCATTCTTAAATGGAAGAAGTTTGGAACCACCAAGACGCTGACAGCCTGGCCAAACTGAGCAATTGGGGGAGAAGGGCCTTGGTCAGGGAGGTGACCAAGAACCTGATGGTCACTCTGACAGAGCTCCATAGTTCCTCTGTGGAGATGGGAGATCCTTCCAGAAGGACAAACATCTCTGCAGCACTCCACCATTCAGGCATTTATGGTATAGGGGCCAGATGGAAGCCACTCCTCAGTAAAAGCACATGAAAGTCCACTTGGAGTTTGCCAAAAGGCACCTAAAGGACTCTCAGACCATGAGAAACAAGATTCTCTGGTCTGATGAAAACAACATTGAACTCTTTGGCCTGAATGCCCAAGCGTCATGTCTGGAGAAAACCTGGCACCATCCCTCAGGTGAAGCATGGTGGTGGTGGCAGCATCATGCTGTGGGGATGTTTTTCAGCGGCAGGAACTGAGAGACAAGTCAGAAATGAGGGAAAGATGAACGGAGCAAAGTACAGAGAGATCCTTGATAAAAACCTGCTCCACAGTGCTCTGTACCTCAGACTGGGCGAAGGTTCACCTTCCAACAGGACAACGACCCTAAGCACACAGCCAAGACAACGCAGGAGTGGCTTTGAGACAAGACTCAATTTCCTTGAGTGGCCCAGCCAGAGCCCGGACTTGAACCCGATCGAACAACTCTGGAGAGACCTGAAAATAGCTGTGCAGCAACACTCCCCATCCAACCTGACAGAGCTTTGAGAGGATCTGCAGAGAAGAATGGGGGAAATTCCCCAAATACAGGTGTGCCAAGCTTGTTGGGCGGCAGGCAGCCTAGCGGTTAGAGATTTGGGCCATTAACTGAAAGGTCGCTGTTTCGAATACCCAAGCCGACAACCCTAATTTGCTCCAGGGACTAACCCTGTATGGAGGCCGTCATTTACGAAAATGTATAAAAGCCTGTATTTGCTTTGTCATTATGGGGTATTGTGTGTCGATTTAATTTTAGAATAAGGCTGTAACGTAACAAAATGGGGTCCAAATTCTTTCCGAATGCACCGTATCAAAACATCATAGCATCACATTTCCCATCATAGTTCTCTAATTGTTTATCACGAGATTGTAGTTGTTTGAAGAAGTCTATGATCATTTACAGTAATACGATAGTTTCGCTTTTAAGAAAGTGAGACTGTCAACATTGACAGTGATATAGTCAGTATTTGCCCTTGCGGGAATTAAACCCACAACCCTGGTACTTTTATGCTTGCCTATAGGGGTAACACATCTATTTGTTGTAAGTGTGTACTATGTATGAAACCTACTTGGATTTGATATCATGCTGCATGGTACAAACACTGAGCCAAGAACATAGGTAGTTGCTATAGAGGCAACAATTACATTCAGGTGTCAGGTAAGGTGCGCTAATGCCCGCCACAAGTGAAGCCTAATAGTTTGGTTTAATATAGCTAGTTAAACAAGGGACTATCTTCCCTTTGGCATCACACATGATCATATTAGCTCCACAAGGCAGTATAAACCTATCGAATTCTGTGGGACTAAGACCTATAAATCTACTAAAAAATGGAAGATGCTTACAGTACATCAAGACCAGGACAGCTCACTCCAACGTGATGTTGGCCGAGCTCCCAGGAATGCATTTAACGAGCACACAATCACTGCCTATTCACAGAGGCACAGCTGTTGTGGACATATGCTCTCCACCAAAGAGCAGGAGGACTTCAGTGGGCCTACCTTGCACAGGTTAACAGATGAATGGCATTTGCTCATTTGACAGTCCGTCCTTCTCTCTCTCTCTCTCTCTCTCTCTCTCTCTCTCTCTCTCTCTCTCTCTCTGTCTCTCTCTCTCTCTCTCTTTCTCTCTCTCTCTTTCCCTGTCTCCCTTTATGCTTGCTCGACAGTTAAGTTTCCCTCAGAATGAGGTGGAAATAATAAACTTGTTCACTAATCCATAGCAGATTGGAAAAAGATGAGAGGTTATATTTGTGGAATCAGATAAATGGGAGTAGGTCTTTTTTGGACATTAAAATGTACAGTATATTACTATGATATATTGCATCTCTTCTTTCCAATGTGCTCAGAGACGTGTAAAGTATGCTTTCTAAATAAAATGTATGTAAATGGTTTTCAATTAGATGAGATTCTCAGTAGGTTGTAAGTGCTTGTCGTTTAAACACTTTGTTTTTTAATACACTACATGTATTACATTAAGAGCACATACACTACATCCGTATTACATCAAGAGTACATACACCATGTGTGTATTACATCAAGAGTACATACACCATGTGTGTATTACATCAAGAGTACATACACCATGTGTGTATTACATCAAGAGTACATACACCATGTGTGTATTACATCAAGAGCACATTCACAACATGTGTATTACATCAAGAGCACATACACAACATGTGTATTACATCAAGAGCACATACACAACATGTGTATTACATCAAGAGCACATACACTACATTCGTATTACATCAAGAGTACATACACCATGTGTGTATTACATCAAGAGTACATACACCATGTGTGTATTACATCAAGAGTACATACACCATGTGTGTATTACATCAAGAGTACATACACCATGTGTGTATTACATCAAGAGTACATACACCATGTGTGTATTACATCAAGAGTACATACACCATGTGTGTATTACATCAAGAGCACATTCACAACATGTGTATTACATCAAGAGCACATACACAACATGTGTATTACATCAAGAGCACATACACAACATGTGTATTACATCAAGAGCACATACACTACATCCGTATTACATCAAGAGTACATACACCATGTGTGTATTACATCAAGAGCACATACACAACATGTGTATTACATCAAGAGCACATACACAGCATGTGTATTACATCAAGAGCACATACACAGCATGTGTATTAAATCAAGAGCACATACACAACATGTGTATTACATCAAGAGCACATACACAAGATCTGTATTACATCAAGAGTACATACACAACATCTGTATTACATCAAGAGTACATACACAACATCTGTATTACATCAAGAGCACATACACCACATCTGTATTCCAGCAAGAGCACATACACAACATGTGTATTACATCAAGAGCACATACACAACATCTGTATTACATCAAGAGTACATACACAACATCTGTATTACATCAAGAGTACATACACAACATCTGTATTACATCAAGAGCACATACACAACATCTGTATTCCAGCAAGAGCACATACACAACATGTGTATTACATCAAGAGTACATACACAACATCTGTATTACATCAAGAGCACATACACAACATCTGTATTCCAGCAAGAGCACATACACAACATGTGTATTACATCAAGAGTACATACACAACATCTGTATTACATCAAGATTACATACACCACATCTGTATTACAGCAAGAGCACATACACAACATGTTTATTACATCAAGAGCACATACACAACATCTGTATTACATCAAGAGTACATACACAACATCTGTATTACATCAAGAGTACATACACAACATCTGTATTACATCAAGAGTACATACACCACATCTGTATTACAGCAAGAGCACATACACAACATCTGTATTACATCAAGAGTACATACACAAATCTGTATCACATCAAGAGTACATACACCACATCTGTATTACATCAAGAGTACATACACAACATCTGTATTACATCAAGAGTACATACACAACATCTGTATTACATCAAGAGTACATACACAACATCTGTATTACATCAAGAGCACATACAACATGTTTGTATTACAGTAAGAGCACAATTAATTCATATTATGCTATCATAATATGAAAGTGAATGCCCATGTTAGAGTTTTCCAGCTAGGCCATATGACTTGGTTTTCATTTGATAACATTGTAGATTTTTCACAGTCCATTAATGACTAACTAGCTTGATCATCCTTGTACTGCTAGAAAATAAAAAAAAGTGCTGAAATCATCTAAACGATGAGCCCAATGATCTGTGTGGGTTCGTTTCTGCCTATCCCACGTCTTCTCTAGGCTTTATGACAGGAGGTGAGTGGGGTTGCCTCAATATAGATAGATAGATAGATAGATAGATAGATAGATAGATAGATAGATAGATAGATAGATAGATAGATAGATAGATAGATAGATAGATAGATAGATAGATAGATAGATAGATAGATAGATAGATAGATAGATAGATAGATAGATAGATAGATAGATAGATAGATAGATAGATAGATAGATAGATAGATACTTTATTGATCCCCGGGGGGGAAATTTCATTATCAAGCAGCTACAACAGAAACACAGGGCAGGTGCAAAATGCCACAACGAAAGTACACAAAAGACAGATACACGGTACATGATACATAGAGCGGCAGTATGAAAAAGTATAGAAATACAAGATATCTGGAGTGCAAAAAAAAAAAAAAAAAAAAAAAAAAAAAGCTATAAAAGGTCATTGCATAGTATGAGTGGTTGGCTGAATATGTACACTATACATTGGTGGATGTTGGATGGTTAATGTTGGTGGATGTTGGATGTTGGATGTTGGATGGTTAACTATACTATACAGGTTGATGGCATGCATATCGTTTGGTGTCACAGACTGTTAAAGTTTGGGTTTTAAGCTCCTTGATGAAAGACAGTTATGAATAAATGTCATCTTTCTCATTTCTGGTCATTTGGATCCGCAGTAAACGCTCACTAAAATATGATGATTTCTGTACTTCGAAGACAAATTGGAATATGATATGACAGATAGCATATTATCTTGCAGTTCTGCATATTATATGTATTTTATGCATAAAATTGTATGTATCTTGTAAATTACAGAGCTCATTTGAAAAAGAGCCCTTGCAGCATGACTCTATGTTAAAATAAAGGTTAAATAAATAAATAAAAACAAGTACAAAGTATACATAGCTTGCATTTTACTTGTGAACTCTCCTCATACATATGGACCAGTTAATCAATCACTATGTGTCACACACTATGGGACCTTTCCTCCCGTTTAACCCTTTACACTCCATCCCGTATACAGGTTGAAAAGGGCCAATATGGACACTGATACTGTAAGCGCTTACATTCGTATGGCTGTACTGAAACATACCATACATTAACTCCATTCCGTGGGTACAAATTAATATCGGGGCTCCCAAGTGGTTCAGCGGTCTAAGACACTGCATCTAGATAGATAGATAGATAGGTACTTTATTGATCCCCCAGGGGGTGCTAGAGGCGTCACTACAGACAACCTGGTTCAAATCCAGACTGGATCACAGCCGACCGTGATTGGGAGTCCCGTAGGGCTGCGCACAATTGGCTCAGTGTCGTCCGAGTTTGGGCGTTGTAGGCCGTCATTGTAAATAAGAATTTGTTCTTAACTGACTTGCCTGGTTAAATAAAGGTTACGCAATATCTCTTTCTCTGAAGTGCCTTATGAAATCCTAACATTGTAAGATCGTATTTTACAACTTAGCTAGTCATGTTGGCAAAATAATACATTATCAGATGATGCCCACCTGACCCATATTCCAATCTGTTTTTGGATTGCGTAAACACCAATAGTAACTGTGTGATGGTGGGGATGCAGGGTTGTGTTCCAAACAAAAAAATAGGATTTTTCATTGAATCATAAAAGTGCATTGAAATGACTTATAGGAACTGTGCCCACTTTGGAGAGGTGTGTGGCCACTCGGAGAAATCAGTTAGACCTCTCAATCAAATCCTTGAAATGTTTTTGTCTTATGTTGCCCCAAAGTTACCATCATTAATATATTATGTTACTGAGTGGATCCAGAGTATTTGGAGATTTTCTTATGGACGAATGCTGTGAGAAGTACAGTTAATGTAAAATGCACATACAATTTAACAGAGTAATGTTTGGATTTCAGTCTTCTGTCATGTGAACTATTGTATCCTCACCTTTGTTCTAATAATTTCCCCATTATCTCCAAAGTGTCCCCAATTGCTACCATGTTTATGCATATGCATATAATGTTTCTTCTGTTAGAAACATTTAAATGTGGCCCTGTCCATATAAGTCAATTTACCATAAGTGTTTGTAGTGTTCACAGCAGAGAGACGCAAGAGCCACACGGCATCAGCTCTCTAATGACTTCATCAACGCAACACTGATGGCGGAAAATAGTTCCCAATGATCCAAACACATTTTTTGACTGCGTAAGCATTACATTTATTTTTTCCTTTTTATTCCTATTACCGTGCCCTAATTTAAATGTAAAATGTGAGCGTCAGTAACATGTAACACATTTATATGCAGAGTATAACTCCATGATGTATTCTTCAGGACCCATAAATGCCTTAGGATTGATGGTGTCTGTGTGACTAGGTTTTTTGTGATATCCCATTCATTGTAAATGCAAAAGTGTAACTTTTGACACAAATCAGCTATACATATTTGTTTAAATTCGCGGCTATTCAGAGGTGAACACTGAATTTCATTCCTCAAACCAAATAGGAAACTTTCGCTAAATAGCTAGAACATTCAAACACAATACTTTGTGAAACATGGTGTGAATTCACAAGAGTTTTTATTAAGGACTGTTTAAACTTTAAACTCCCTCTCTCTCTCTCTCTCTCTCTCTCTCTCTCTCTCTCTCTCTCACTCTCTCTCTCTCTCTCTCTCTCTCTCTCTCTCTCTCTCTCTCTCTCTCTCTCTCTCTCTCTCTCTCTCTCTCTCTCTCTCTCTCTCTCTCTCTCTCTCTCCCTCCCTCTCTCTCCCCCTCCCTCCCTCTCTCTCCCTCCCTCCCTCTCTCTCTCTCTCCCTCCCTCTCCATTGTGCTGAGGATATCAAATGGGATAGGGGAAAAATCAACGATTTGCCTAATATATAATGATATATCTATTAATGTTTTTCAATAAAGACAAGCCAATATATAATGAAATATCTATTAATGTTTTTCAATAAAGACAAGCCAATATATAATTATATATCTATTAATGTTTTTTCAATAAAGACAAGCCAAGCTATTCACTTCATTGTCTACTGTCAAGGACAATACTGGAGATTTGTGAATGTGTTCATTAAGAGCTGCAATGACATCTTACATTTCACAGATGACTGTGAGCCTCTTCAGATATTTTTTTCATTAGCAGGCAATTCTGTTGGCATTATTAGTTTTGACTATTATTAATGACTATTGTCAGGCTTTTGTAGCGGCAAAGGCATGACATTTTCCATATTAATAAAACAATAAGTCTCAAACGCATTGTTGGAGGTCCTGCTTCACAACTGTAAGTAAATGTGTGGAATACAGTATAACTACATTAACTGTTGTGACAAGAACAGGAAACTGCAGGGAGTACAAAGTAAACTGCAAAGTTGTAGATGTACAGTGCCTTCAGAGGGTATTCATATCCCTTGACTTATACCACATTTTGTTGTGTTACAGCTTGAAATTAAAATGGGTTAAAAAAATATATAAATCTCACCCATCTACATACAATACCCCATAATGACAAAGTGAAAACATGATTTTAGACATTTTAGCAAATGTATTGAAAATGATATACATAAATATCTAATGTACATAAGTATTCACAACCCTGAGTCAATACTTTGTAGAAGCACCTTTGGCAGCGATTACAGATGTGTATCTTTCTGGTTCAGTCTCTAAGAGCTTTCCACACCTGGATTGTGCAACAATTGGTTGTTAATCATTGCTAGACAACCATTTTCAGGTCTTGCCATAGATTTTCAAGTAGATTTAAGTCAATACAGTAACTCTACCACTCAATAACATTCACTGTCTTCTTGGTAAGCAACTCCAGCGTAGATTTGGTCTTGTGTTTTAGGTTATTGTCCTTCTGAAAGGTGGATTCATCTCCCAGTGTCTGGTG
Organism: Thymallus thymallus; assembly: GCA_023634145.1. Taxonomy (NCBI): domain Eukaryota; kingdom Metazoa; phylum Chordata; class Actinopteri; order Salmoniformes; family Salmonidae; genus Thymallus; species Thymallus thymallus. The sequence goes on from CM042408.1 coordinate 34,153,772, forward strand.
GAAAGCAGACTGAACCAGGTTTTCATCTAGAATTAGCTCAATTACATGTATTTTATATCCTGAAAAACTCCCCAGTCCTTAACTATTACAAGCATACCCATAACATGATAGCCTTTTCACTCTGTCATTTAGGTTAGTATTGTGGAGTAACTACAATGTTGTTGATCCATCCTCAGTTTTCTCCAATCACAGCCATTAAACTCTGTAACTGTTTTAAAGTCACCATTGGTGATAGTGAAATCCCTGAGCGGTTTCCTTCCTCTCTGGCAAATGAGATAGGAAGGATAGCTGTATGTTTGTAGTGACTGGCTGTATTGATACACCATCCAAAGTGTAATTAATAACTTCTCCTTGCTCAAAGTCTGCTTCTTTTTTTTTACCAAATAGGTGCCTTCTTTGCCAGGCATTGGAAAACCTTTGTAGTTGAATCTGTGTTTGAAATTCACTGCTTGACTGAGGGACCTGACATATGATTGTATGTGTGTGGTACAGAGATGAGGTAGTCATTCAAAAATCATGTTAAACACTATTATTGCACACAGAGTCCATGCAACGTATGTGACTTGTTAAGTAAATGTTTATTCCTGAACTTATTTAGGCTTGCCATAACAAAGGGGTTGAATACTTATTGACTCAAGACATTTCAGTGTGCGTTGGCCATTTACAAACAATCTCAATTTAATCCATTTTAAATTCAGGCTGTAACAGAACAAAATGTGGAAAAAGTAAATGGGTGTGAATACTTTCTGAAGGCTCTGTATGAATGAGGATGAATGAGGATGATGACATGATGTGGATTTAAAGGGGCAATTTGCAGTTGCTACATCAATTTCTGGACATAAATTCATGATATGTACCCATGATATGACACATGCCTCATGATCTTAGTTCAACTGTCGTCCCCCATCAGAACCCAAAATATAAGCTTGTTTTACTCCAATGCTTGTAAATAAAGTCAATGTAAACACATCATATACTGTAGCTTCAGAACACGGTTAAAACTATAATTTTTATATCATGGTCAGTCCTTGCATGGACTGAGTAGTTAGATTTCTCAGACCCAATCTCTCCGTTTTTTACAGAAACGGGTGGGGATACACTTTGTTATTGTTCCAACTGCTGATTGCTGTTTTAAGGGTAAAATAATTATATTTTGGCAGTCATTTTCCATCCATAAAGTTGCCCTCTTGGCAAACTCAAACTTTTTGAGGCAAATGAGACATCTTAGCACATCTCCCCAATTAGGGAACCGACAAACCTGCTGATAAAGAGAAACTGTCCTCTCCTCTACTCCTCTGTCCTCTCCTCTACTCCTCTGTCCTCTCCTCTACTCCTCTGTCCTCTCCTCTACTCCTCTGTCCTCTCCTCTACTCCTCTGTCCTCTCATCTACTCCTCTGTCCTCTCCTCTACTCCTCTGTCCTCTCCTCTACTCCTCTGTCCTCTCCTCTACTCCTCTGTCCTCTCCTCTACTCCTCTGTCCTCTACTCCCCTGTCCTCTCCTCTACTCCTCTGTCCTCTCCTCTACTCCTCTGTCCTCTACTCCTCTGTCCTCTCCTCTACTCCTCTGTCCTCTCCTCTACTCCTCTGTCCTCTCCTCTACTCCTCTGTCCTCTCCTCTACTCCTCTGTCCTCTCCTCTACTCCTCTGTCCTCTACTCCTCTGTCCTCTCCTCTACTCCTCTGTCCTCTCCTCTACTCCTCTGTCCTCTCCTCTACTCCTCTGTCCTCTCCTCTACTCCTCTGTCCTCTCCTCTACTCCTCTGTCCTCTCCTCTACTCCTCTGTCCTCTACTCCTCTGTCCTCTCCTCTACTCCTCTGTCCTCTCCTCTACTCCTCTGTCCTCTCCTCTACTCCTCTGTCCTCTCCTCTACTCCTCTGTCTTCTCCTCTACTCCTCTGTCCTCTCCTCTACTCCTCTGTCCTCTCCTCTACTCCTCTGTCCTCTCCTCTACTCCTCTGTCCTCTACTCCTCTGTCCTCTCCTCTACTCCTCTGTCCTCTCCTCTACTCCTCTGTCCTCTCCTCTACTCCTCTGTCCTCTACTCCTCTGTCCTCTCCTCTACTCCTCTGTCCTCTACTCCTCTGTCCTCTCCTCTACTCCTCTGTCCTCTACTCCTCTGTCCTCTCCTCTACTCCTCTGTCCTCTACTCCTCTGTCCTCTCCTCTACTCCTCTGTCCTCTACCCCTCTGTCCTCTCCTCTACTCCTCTGTCCTCTACTCCTCTGTCCTCTCCTCTACTCCTCTGTCCTCTACTCCTCTGTCCTCTCCTCTACTCCTCTGTCCTCTCCTCTACTCCTCTGTCCTCTACTCCTCTGTCCTCTCCTCTACTCCTCTGTCCTCTCCTCTACTCCTCTGTCCTCTCCTCTACTCCTCTGTCCTCTCCTCTACTCCTCTGTCCTCTCCTCTACTCCTCTGTCCTCTACTCCTCTGTCCTCTCCTCTACTCCTCTGTCCTCTCCTCTACTCCTCTGTCCTCTACTCCTCTGTCCTCTCCTCTACTCCTCTGTCCTCTACTCCTCTGTCCTCTCCTCTACTCCTCTGTCCTCTACTCCTCTGTCCTCTCCTCTACTCCTCTGTCCTCTACTCCTCTGTCCTCTCCTCTACTCCTCTGTCCTCTACTCCTCTGTCCTCTCCTCTACTCCTCTGTCCTCTACTCCTCTGTCCTCTCCTCTACTCCTCTGTCCTCTCCTCCTCTGTCCTCTCCTCTACTCCTCTGTCCTCTCCTCTACTCCTCTGTCCTCTCCTCTACTCCTCTGTCCTCTCCTCTACTCCTCTGTCCTCTACTCCTCTGTCCTCTCCTCTACTCCTCTGTCCTCTCCTCTACTCCTCTGTCCTCTCCTCTACTCCTCTGTCCTCTCCTCTACTCCTCTGTCCTCTACTCCTCTGTCCTCTCCTCTACTCCTCTGTCCTCTCCTCTACTCCTCTGTCCTCTACTCCTCTGTCCTCTCCTCTACTCCTTCTCTAGGTCACCTTTGACCTCTGCCGAGTCCCCAATATCCAGACGTTCCGCTTTTCAGGGGAATTTAAAAGAGAGCCTGTGACGCGACTTCCGCTTTTGGACGTTAACAAGGTGACACTCCATCTTAACTCCTCCTCACAACAATTTGTATGTAGTGGATCTAGTTTCAGGTGTTTTTTTACGCCTGCTACATTTGGTTACCTCTCCTCCGTGACCCAAAAAGTCATACAGGGTTGATGAATGCTGAATTTTGCCACTTTAGCAAGCCTTTATTCATATAAAAATGTATTGAATTATCCATGTGGTCTATATTAAATGGCACTTTATTTAAATTGCAATATTGGTGCACAATTACTACTTAAAATATCAAAGGGACGCAAAAGGCACTCATTTCATGGAACGACCCATCTAAGTGTGATGGACTAGTTGTTTCCTGTCCAGCCAGACCAGAGCTACCCATTGGACAAATTCATCTCTCCAGCAATGACTTAGATCAACTTTGAAAAACAACACTAAAGAAGAAAACCCCATAAAATGATTACTGAACGGCGGACTGGAATATAAAGTATTATCAACCAACATTAATCAGGTGCAGCCTTTCATGAACTCAATTAATTAATTAAATTAATCAGGTGCATCCTTTCATGAACTCAATTAATTAATTAAATTAATCAGGTGCTTCCTTTCATTAACTCAATTAATTAATTAAATTAATCAGGTGCTTCCTTTCATGAACTCAATTAATTAATTAAATTAATCAGGTGCTTCCTTTCATGAACTCAATTAATTAATTAAATTAATCAGGTGCTTCCTTTTATGAACTCAATTAATTAATTAAATTAATCAGGTGCTTCCTTTTATGAACTCAATTAATTAATTAAATTAATCAGGTGCTTCCTTTCATGAACTCAATTAATTAATTAAATTAATCAGGTGCTTCCTTTCATGAACTCAATTAATACATTCAATTAATTAAATTAATCAGGTGCTTCCTTTCATGAACTCAATTAATTAATTCAATTAATCAGGTGCTTCCTTTTATGAACTCAATTAATTAATTAAATTAATCAGGTGCTTCCTTTCATGAACTCAATTAATTAATTAAATTAATCAGGTGCTTCCTTTCATGAACTCAATTAATTAATTTAAATTAATCAGGTGCTTCCTTTCATGAACTCATTTAATTAATTAAATTAATCAGGTGCTTCCTTTCATGAACTCAATTAATAACCTGCAACAAAAGGGCTCTTTTTATATTTTTTTGTAGAGGTAAGGTCAGCCATAAAATGCTGACATCCCTCATCAGACCGCTATGCCAGTTTAATTATTATTCTTCCAGACTTGACTGATCCAAAATTATTGCCATACCTGAGCAACATTCAGAAGGGGGAAAGCACTATTTTGTTCAAAACACTTTTAATGATACCTGCTATTTGATTAATGCATTGTAAGTGTTTGCTATCGGCCTCCTTATCAGCTTTCTGTTGTTGTGTGAAAGATGTTTAATTGACGCTAACCAACTGTTGAGTATCTAATTTGTTTACTTTGCTCGCAATCAAAAAGCTATTTACTGACAAGAGTACTTGTTGACATTGACAACGTTTACATCTTTATTAGAGAAACCTGCATCAATGCATCTTGAGCGAGCAGCCAGTGTGTTGAAGAAGGGTAGTAATGACATCAAAATAAGCCAGTGTGTTGAAGAAGGGTAGTAATGACACCAAAATAAGACAGTGTGTTGAAGAAGGGTGGTAATGACACCAAAATAAGCCAGTGTGTTGAAGAAGGGTGGTAATGACACCAAAATAAGCCAGTGTGTTGAAGAAGGGTGGTAATGACACCTGACACTTGACAAAACAAACCGAACATCCAAACAGAGAACACAGGTATAAATACACTGGGGATAATGAGGAAGATGGGTGACACAGACAGGTGAAACAGATCAGGGTGTGACAATGTTGGCTCATAGCTTATGCATACAGGCCTGTAATTATAGTATACCTGGGTTATAATAGTATTTGTTTTCTTAAAAAATATGTTGAGTGTTTTATTGAGCCTGTGTAAGGGCCAGATGGGTGGGGATTTCACGTTTGGGTATACTGCATTGTTTCTACGTCACAAGCTCAATCAAGTGCAGCTAAAGCATTTGAAAGTACAAAAATACTACTTGAACCTAGGTCTATAATGTAAGCCTTCAGTCATACATACATTGTCTCCACATACTTCTCTCTGGATTGCGGGTGCATTGTCACCCGTAGTATCTCCAACAATCCCAACTACATTCATTCCCATTACCTGCAAATTAGCTAATTTTTACTTCTCCAGCATGTGCAGTCAGTTTCATCCAAATAGACTCTAAATGCCATTTCTGTTCCTATTAACCTGTGTATGGGTAGATATTGCCAGGGAGAAAACACAAGGCTATTGGCTTGCTTCATGATGATTTATGATTCTGTGTTTAGATTGATTACTCCACTGCTGACTTGGAATACTATTTCAATTAGTGCACTGAAGGTTACTCGGTGAAATCCCTCCATAATCTATTCCTGTTAACATTCATTCACCCAGTATCCATATCTGTTCACCCTTGTTGATTCCAATCATTCCTAGTCCTAACGCCCGGCTTGTTTACCTGTTTACTGGTTTAGACTAAATCCTGGCTGGATCATTAATGTGTGCAGTTTTGACACATTGCTAGGAGGCACATCTCAATATGGTGTGTGTGTGTGTATGCGTGCACATGTGTTTTTAAATGGTTTTTATTGTTTGTTTTACCAATTATGGTATATTTATGCTAAATGGTTTTGATCCTGAAACCTCCCTTAGGCGAGTGTGGAAATGGTGCAAGGTATACAAACAACCTTGTCGTCGTGTGAACCAAAATAGCCTTGGCGTGATCACATGGTCTAAATTCATTTAGCATCACTCTTATTCCTATTTATAGCCAATCATGCAGAAAATGAAATATGGTGCTTGAATTTAGCTTCCTGTAGGTAGGCTATTAGTGAATGAGATACGCACTTTGACAAGGTGCAAATTGGATTAATTTGGGATACAATCTGTAATCTGTAATTTCTCTGCAAAAATATAACAAAGCAGATGGCCTAAATATGAATGTGTGCCAGCTCTTCCTGGATTTAAAAGTATGTTTCCATCAACGTGCCGTCAGTCCTACTAAGCCAGATTAGTTTCTATGGTTTTGGAGGTAAGGTGACACCACTGTGAGTTTTCTCTGGCTATGACTATTTAACCTCTATGTAACAGTGGTCCAGACTCCAGAAACACACTCACATAATAACTGATTATGCTGTGAGGAAACTGAGAGGGGTCCATCTTTGCTGCGAACCAACAAGGACACAGTACATCTGTCCCTCCGGCTCTACACTGCCTCTCTCCCTCTCCGCTGTGAAATGTATCCAAAATAACAACTGCCCTCCTCCTCCTCCTCCTCCTCCTCCTCCTCCTCCTCCTCCTCTATAATGAAGGTTATTTGTTGTGTGAAGGACTCCACCTGTCAGTGTGCGATGAATACACAGACAAGGGGGAGCGTCCATGGGGCTAGAGCAGGATTAGCCCAGAAAATCAGCTGATCTGAGAATAACCTAAAAAAGAGGACCGCCAAACTATTTGTGCTGGCGCTTTGAAGAATGATTCATCAAACTGAACTACCTCAGTCACTCAACATAATGATCTCACTTGATTTGTTCACCTAGGCAGGAGGTGGAAGGTCACGGGCCTCATTCCCCAGCATGTTTATTAAATCAGAGCTATCGATTTTGTTTGTTCTTGAGTGAATGAAAGGTTGCAATGTAAACCTTATGGATTTTGTATTCATATTTGATCACAAGAGCAATGTTGACAATGCTGAAACAGGCTACTATCAAGTTGAAGGTAAGACCCAGATGCAAACAGTGTCGAAGTAACAAAAGTTTATTATTCGAACTAGGGCAGGTAAAAGGACAGGTCAAGGACAGGTCAAGGACAGGCAGGGGTCAGTAATCCAGAGTAGTGGGGCAAAGGTACAGGACGGCAGGCAGGCTCAGGGTCAGGGCGGGCAGGAATGGTCAAAACCGAGAAAACTAGGAAACAGGAACTTTAGAAAAGACAGGAGCAAGGAGGTCAGTCAAGAACTTTGAACATTTCTTCAAGTGCAGTCGTAAAAACCATCAAGCCCTATGATGAAACTGGCTCACATGAGGACCGCCACAGGAAAGGAAGACCCAGAGTTACCTCTGCTGCAGTTGCACAAAATTTTACCAGGAAGTGCATAGGAGATGTTGTACCCGCTGTGACTATTAAAACCTACCCCAACCAGAAACCGTGGATAGATGGGAGCATTCGCGCAAAACTGAAAGGGCAAACCACCCCATTTAACCAGGGCAAGAAGACTGGGAATATGGAAGATTACAAACAGTGTAGTTATTCCCTCCACAAGGCAATCAAACAGTGTAGTTATTCCCTCCACAAGGCAATCAAACAGTGTAGTTATTCCCTCCACAAGGCAATTAAGCAGGCTAAATGTCGATATAGGGATAAAGTTGAGTCTAAATTCAACGGCTAATCATGGATTATAAAAGGAAAACCAGCCAAGTTGCGGACGTCTTGCTTCCAGACAAGCTAAACACCTTCTTCACCCACTTTGAGGATATTACAGTCCCACCAAAGCGGGTCACTACCAAGGACTGTGGGCTCTCCTCCTCCGTGGCCAACGTGACAAAGACATTTAAGCATGTTAACCTTTGCAAGGCTGATGGCCCAGATGACATCCCAAATGGCTGCTGTGTTTACAGATATATTCAATCTCTCCCTATCCCTGTCTGTTGTCGCCACATGCTTCAAGATAGCCACCATTGTCCCTGTACCTAAGAAAGCAAAGGTAACTGAACTTAATGACTATCGCCCCGTAGCATCACCTCTGTCATGAAGTGCTTTGAGAGACTAGTCAAGGATCATATCACCTCCACCTTACCTGCCACCCTAGACCCACTTCAATTTGCTTACCGCCCCAATAGATCCACAGACTTGACTCAGCATTCAAAATACTACACTACATACTATACTATAGTCTAGTATTCTAGAATACTAGACTATAGCTCAGTATTCAAAGGCTTCCCAACAATGATTAGACAGCCTACAGGGAGGAGGTGAGGGCTCTGGTAGTGTGGTGCCAGGAAAATAACCTCTCACTCAACGTCAACAAAACAAAGGAGATGATCGTGGACTTCAGGAAACAGCAGAGGGAGCAGGTGGAAAGCTTCAAGTTCCTCTGCGTACAGATCACTGAAAATTGAAATGGTCCACCCACGCAACAGAGCCTCTTCAACCTCAGGAGGCTAAAGAAATTTGGCTTAGCACATAAAATATATCTTGATTTCTTTAACATTTTTTGGGTTACTACATGATTCCATATGTGTTATTTCATAGTTTTGATGTCTTCACCATTATTCTACAATGTAGAAAATAGTAAAAATAAAGAAAAACCCTTGAATGAGTAGGTGTGTCCAAACCTTTGATTGGTACTGTATATAAGTATATATACACTACCATTCAAATGTTTGGGGTCACTTACATCAAATTGATCTGAAATACAGTGTAGATATTGTTAATGTTGTAAATGACTATTGTAGCTGGAAAAAGCAGATTTTTATGGAATATCTACATAGGCGTACAGAGGCCCATTAACCATCACTCCTGTGTTCCAATCGCACGTTGTGTTAGGTAATCAAAGTTTATCATTTTAAAAGGCTAACTCCGGGATGATAGCCTTCTAGGCAGAGCTGCAACAGAAAAGCAATATCATCCTCTATCCAGAGTCTGTGTTCTTTTGGCCATCTTAATATTTTATTTTTATTGACCAGTCTGAGATATGGCTTTTTCTTTGCAACTCTCTCTAGAAAGGCCAGCATCCCAGAGTCACCTCTTCACTGTTGACGTTGAGACTGGTGTTTTGCGGGTACTATTTAATGAAGCTGCCAGTTGAGGACTTGCAAGGCGTCTGTTTCTGAACGGTAGTGTATATATAATATATATATTGTATATATATTTAGCCGAAAATATATGCAGGGGTTTGGAAATGATGCAGAAAATTACGTTGATGGAAGCCACAATCTCTCTGCAATTATAAAGCTGATCTACCCCTCCCCCCAAAAGAAAGACAACCAGGTGAGGGGAGTACTTTACTAATTAGTGACCCAATTTATCAATCAAGTACAAGGGGAGAGTGAAAACCCGCAGACACTCGACCCACCATGGAATGAGTTTGACACGTGGTCTAGAGGATCCTATCCACCAAACAGGGCTATGTATGTAAACATAAATGTTTATCAACAAGCCCATCTAGACTGAGCATTTTAATGGCAAAAGGAGGCTCAGTGAAGTAAATTATAGAAATATATTTGGAGTTGTTTTCATGAAATCAGCACACACAGTGATTTATTAGGCATACAGTGATGATTTAATAATTACATGTAAAAGCTTTAAACACCCTGGATTTGTATCAGACTTGAGGAGCACATAATTGTAGAGCTGGGCGATATGTACAACCTGCCATACACTGTTTGTTTCAACATTACACTCTTGTCAATGTGCATGCGGAGGTGTTTGTAGCTTTATTTGCATAGAATTTTATTATGCCCTACGCTAGTTGCATTATGACAATAGGCACACAAATGAACCTTTAATCTATTTTTCACTGCACCAGAGATCTTTTTTACAATGGTTTATATATGGATTCTAACATCACAGTGTCATTATGCAGAGCGATCATTTTTTGATGACTGACACACTGCGATTGGTACATCAATTTGACTTTCAACTTAACAATACCATAGCTCTGTTTCTGAATTCGAGTAGTTACATTTCTCCAACCCCATCCCTCAGCTTTTTACTGTTTAGAAAACAGTGGAGATGTGTCCACTTTCTGTTCTTTGAACTGCATATTGCCCCTTTAACCAGGTACCTGGAGTCCCAGCTCTGGTCCCAACTCATAAAAGTCTTAAAGCAGATTCTCAAAGAGAAAGAGCATCCACCCCAATCAATATCTACTTGAGATTTAAGTCGCATTATGCGTCCCCTTATACAGGCATGATTTAAAACCTCAGCACCAACTATTCTTAATTTTATTGCCTGCCGTAAATTAAAACGAATGATGCTGACATCCACAATTAACAATGGAAAATTAAGATTCTTATTATTACTTTAGCAGTATTATTGTTTTCAGCCCGGGCTCAAGGTGTTCCGCTTACGCTCTTCAGCATCCAGTAAAACACAAAAAGACAGCTTCATTACATTTTATTTGCTACAGGAAACAAAGAAAAGTGACTAACAAAAATATGCAGCTCGTTTGGGAATTTCTCGCCATGCATAATTAAGCAAATGTGATTGGAATTAAGCATGATTCTTTTGGTTGGGTTTTAATGAATGCAAATCAGGCATCTACATCCCTAAGATTAATTTCAGCCAATTAAAAAACAAAGCTTGTTGGAAAGTGTAAAAGTGTTCAAAGCAAGGGTAGTAAAGCAGTTCTCTCTTGCTCTCTCTCTCTCTCTCTCTCTCTCTCTCTCTCTCTCTCTCTCCTCATCTCATCTTCATAACTTAGCTCAGAAGATGCCCCCCCCCCCAACTTTGATCATTAGCATGAAGTTACAGGCAAGCACTATGAATTCCAATGTAGTGGAACAGCCAATCTTTTGCTGCTTGGATCTCAAAGTTGCCCGCATCACACACAGACACAATTTTAATACAGTTGTAATGTATTACATAGTAATATACTCCAGGGATGCCTAAACATTGATGGCTGAAGACACAGGTGAGTACTAAACATATTGCCAAGTATATGTATGGTACCTTTTTAGCAAGATAAAAATGTTAGCATAACTTGATATTCGATGTATCCTTTGCCAATCTGTAGCTGCTACATCCATTAATTATACAGTATGTATCCATTGATTCTTGAAGAATCAGTGCATTCTGAAAGTATTTAGACCCCTTGACTTTTTCCCCAAAAATGTACGTTACAGCTTTATTCTAAAATGCTTTAAATTAAAACGTTTCCTCATCGTTTGGGCTCCTGAGTGGCGCAGCGGTCTAAGGCACTGCAGACCCTGGTTCAAATCCAGGCTGCATCACATCCGGCCTTGATTGTGAATCCCATAGGTCGGTGCACAATTGGCCCAGGTTTGGCCGGGGTAGGATGTCATTGTAAATAAGAATGAGTTTTTAACTGACTTGCATAGTTAAATAAAGTAAGTCTCCCTGGAGACTTACTTAAGACATAGGCGTACAGAGGCCCATTATCAGCAACCGTCACTCCTGTGTTCCAATGGCACGTTGCGTTAGCTAATCCAAGTTTATCATTTTAAAAGGCTAATTGATCATTAGAAAACCATTTTGCAATTATGTTAGCACAGCTGAAAACTGTTGTGCTGATTAAAGAAGCAATAAAACTGGCCTCTTGTTGACTAGTTGAGTATCTGGGGCATCAGCATCTGTGGGTTCGATTAGAGGCACAAAATGTCCAGAAACAAAGAACTTTCTTCTGAAACTCGTCAGTCTATTCTTGTTCTGAGAAATGAAGGCTATTCCATGCGAGAAATTGCAGATCTCGTACAACGCTGTGTACTACTACAAACTGGCTCTAACCGGAATAGAAAGAGGAGTGGGAGGCCCCGGTGCACAACTGAGCAAGAGGACAAGGACATAAGAGTGGCATCTCAACTGGCAGCTTCATTAAATAGTACCCGCAAAAGACCATTCTCAACGTCAACAGTGAAGAGGTGACTCCGGGATGCTGGTCTTCTAGTCAGAGTTGCAAAGAAAAAGCCATATCTTCCTCTGTCCAGTGTCTGTGTTATTTTGCCCATCTTAATCTTTTCTTTTGGCCAGTCTGAGATATGAATTTTTCTTTGCAACTCTGCCTAGAAGGCCAGCATCCCGGAGTCGCCTCTTCACTGTTGACGTTGAGACTGGTGTTTTGTGGGTACTATTTAATGAAGCTGCCAGTTGAGGACTTGTGAGGCGTCTGTTTCTCAAACTAGACACTCTAATGTACTTGTCCTCTTGCTCAGTTTGCACTGGGGCCTCCCACTCCTCTTTCTATTAGAGTCAGTTTGCACCGGGGCCTCCCACTCCTCTTTCAGTCCTAGTCTAATTGTCAACTGAAAATTAATGACAATCACTGGATTACGTTGCACATCAAAATATCTTGAGTTACGCATTCCTGCTTGGACATGCTAGACGAAACAATGTATTTATTACATACTTCTAAATAAAGCACTATGAATGACTTTATAGGAGAATGACTCATGACCAAATCATGGGCTCCTGCCACCAACTGTAAAATTAAGTGGCACCAGTGGCACCAGGGAACAGTTCAGTTAGTCTGGAGCCCTGTAATAGTAATTAACACTTAGGGTTGGTGTTGCAGAGGAACACATATGACAGACACAATTTGCAAAACAGCCTTATTCGTTTGCTTGACATTTACAACGCAGACAGACAGACAGACAGAGAGGCAGACAGAGAGGCAGACGGACGGACGGACGGACGGACGGACAGACAGACAGACAGACAGACAGGCAGGCAGGCAGGCAGGCAGACAGGCAGGCAGACAGGCAAACTAAATGGCTAGAGCAGAGACACAGTGATAGTGATGATGTGAACCAGTGGTGTAAAGTACTTAAAATACTTTAAAGTACTGCTTACTCGTTTTTGGGGGTCTGTACTTTTACTCTACTACATTCCTAAAGAAATTATGTACTTTTTACTCCATATATTTTCCCTGACACCCAAAAGTACTTGTTACATTTTGAATGCTTAGCAGGACGGGAAAATGGTCCAATTCACGCACTTATCAAGAGAACATCCCTGGTCCTCCCTGCTGCCTCTGATCTGGCAGACTCACTAAACACACATGATGTCTGAGGGTTGGCGTGTGTCCCTGGCTATCCGTAAAGAATGTGAAATGATTTATACTTTTACTTTTGATAGTTAAGTATATTTTAGCAATTACATGTGCTTTTGATACTTAAGTATATTTATAACCAAATACTTTTAGACTTTTACTCAAGTAGTATTTTGCTGGGCAACTTTCACTTTTACTTGAGTCATTTTCTATTAAGGTATCTTTACTTTTACTCAAGTATGACAATTGGCTACTTTTTCCACCACTGGTGAGTTGTATCTCCAGTGGTGTTTTTCCATATTATGTTTGTTTTGAACATGAGCTGGTTGAGAAACGTTGTACTGTACTGCAAATGTGTCAGCCTGTGTCTAAGTAGGGTGTGTAGGGTCAGGGTGTATGTGTGGGGATGGGGATAGGGTGTGTGTGTATGGCTGGTGGCCCTCCGAGCGGGTGAGTTTCCAGCATGCGCAGTGATGTGGGCTGGTGTGGATAAAATACCAGTCCGCCGCTGGAGGGAGGGATAGAGGGATGGAGGCAGGGGAATGCAGAATTAGGCAATCAGATCTATTGGCATTTCTTTAAATGAGATTCCTCCGTTCGTGCACCTGACCAAGCTGCCGGAAAGCATCGAAACCCTTGCTGTGTTTAGAACTGTCTTTACCTGTTATGACCTTTTCATTACTTGTGTCTTTTCAAATCAAGTCTCCTGCAGAGTGAGGGAATAAGATGAGTGTGATCAGAACTCAGCGGGAAATGTTCAAAGCGCCATGAGAAATCCTTTGTGTTCCTTCCCTTAATCATTTAAAAGCACATCGTGCTAGTATGACACTTGCGTAGATCTTCCGCCCGCTGTACTACAGCGAGAGTTAATATTCGGCCTCTGATGCATTCTTTTTGAAAGAATAAAGGAAAGTGAAGGAAAAGCATTAACTATTCAAGGAGCGCGGGGAACACTCATCTTCTTCGTTCTCTCTCTCTCTCTCTCTCTGTGCCCGCCTCACATTTTTAGTTGCAGCTGCTGTGTCTCATTTTGTCTAGTGAAGATCACAGGGCTGCAGAGTCATTTGTTTCAGAAGTGAGAGTGGAGAGAGAGGAGAGTGGGAAATTGTTATCTTTTATTAGAACCCTGTGGGAGAGTTTTGTAGAGGCAAGCACGCTATTCAGCCTATTTGCATCATGCAGCGGTGAATAAATATGATACTTTTGAATTAACTTCTGTACTGTAGCTACTTGCACAACTAGGCCTAGTTTGTGTAATAGTTTTGCAAATCTATCAGAAAATGTTTTATAATATCACTTCATGGTACATTTGGTAACAGAGAAAAGCTTTTATTCATGTGCTGTGTGAAAACTCTAATGTAAATACCCAACCTGTAACCTAGCTGATTGTCACATTCTACATGCATTTTAGCCACTTTGTTAATGTATTAGCTTTGAGACCCTACACTCTTAGTAAAACATGTCTAGAACCTAAAAGGGTTCTTCGGCTGTCCCCATAAGAGAACCCTTTGAATAACCCTTTTTGGTTCCAGGTAGAACCCTTTTGAGTTTACTGTAGAACCCTTTCCACAGAGGGTTCTACAATCGAACCCAAAATAGTTCTACCTGGAACCAAAAAGGGTTCTACCTGGAACCAAAAAGGGCTCTCTTATGGGGATAGCCGAAAAACCCTTTTGGAACCATTTTCTTCTAAGAGTGTATGTTCTCTCCATTTTGTTCAGCAAAAGCGAATTGCTAAACAGTTGGCCTTATGCACCACGGACCACACATTCAAGTTCACCAGAGCAGACCCATGGAGCCTTTTGGAAGCATTTTGACTGAGTCATTATGAAATGAACCTACATTTGTAACACTGCAATTGTAACCCAGCCATCAGTGCAAAATCCGCCTATCCGTGTTCCCTGAATGCAACGAGACAGAGAGCACAGAGCAAACACATGGATCCTTTTATTTCCACACGTAATGATACAACAGATGTTTATTATTCCGAGGGTGAAATCAGTGAAAAGGCTATTCAGGCTGTTTGTTTCAGACCCGCGCTAGGTTTAATGACATAAAAAAAGAAAAGTGGAATAATTTGCTCAGTCTTTGAGAATCTACACAATCAGCAGCAGTGGCTTCAAAAGCATTTTAATTATTCTTCAAATTGCAATTGACTATTTAAAAAGGAGGGTGAGAGAAATAGAGAGAGACAGAGAGATAATCTTCTGGGTGTTAGGCTACATTGTGCGCCTGTGAAGAGATGCAGTGGAGAGATGGCGAGCCCAGGAGACAAGCGGGAGGACAATACCATCTCATGGGAGATTTTGATGCTGCTAAACAGAATTTTAATACATAAAGGACAACTCAGGAAAAAGAAAATAAATGGCACAACATTAGCCTTGTGTTCTTCTTTTGATCCACAGAGAAAAGAAAGGGACAAATTACATTTTGTGCCGGATCTGGGTCCTGTGCTGATTTGGTAACTGATTTTCTATGGTCTCAGAACTGGTTGTAGCTGGTATAGTTTTGGTTTAGCTGTAGTTTGGTATATTTCACCATTTGTATAGTCCTACACAGATCCAACAATTATAAAGGCTTGTTCAGTTGGTATGGGCTTTATGCTGCATTGCCAGGCCTGATAGTGGGTTGCAATTATCAGATGTGCTATTAAAATCCTTAAGAGTCTATTGACGTACCCGTCCGTCAATCTAAGTAACATAATACAAATAATAATACAAAAATGCCCTGATTTCACTATTATTAAAACAAGACCCAGATTGAGTCTCTTATTCAATGGGTAAAAGTAATGTAACCCAAGGTGTACAATAGAGTTTTGAACTCTCAAGAAGAGTTAAACAAGGGTGTCCAATGTCACCATATCTATTTGTTATGTCCATTGAAATGATAGCTATTCAAATCATTATATGTGTTATTGTTTTTGCCATTGGAAACAAGCCTTTTAATTAATACTCTCAAGTGATATCCTCAGGGTCCATATTGTACATTTTGTTGTATAATTAAATTAAATTAAATTAAATACAATTAAATAACAACATTAGAGGATTAGAAATCCAAGACTTAAAAACAAAGATGACTCAAGTTTTGGAGAGGTAAAAACCTGTCTATTTGTTACTGATTAACTCCATATCTCAGTTTACTCACTTACTTATGGCACTGCCTATTCCTGATGATCAAATCATATGAGCAAAACATATTTCACTTCATCTGGGATGCTAAAATAGACAAGATAAAACATGCCAATCTATATAATGAAACTGGGTGGGTTGAGATAAACCTCTCTCTAAAAGCATCACTAATACAAAAGTTTTACTTAAACCCAAAAAGGTTCTCAAGTAGATTATTAAGAAAAGCTCATCCATTGTTAAAAAATTGCTTTTGTGATAAATTGAAAATGAAACCTTGTTCAAATATCTCTCTTTTTCAAACAAGCATTACGGAGCTGGTAAAAATAGTAATTTAATCCCCCAGAAAAGATACAACAAATAATACAACAAATACTATGGTTAAACTCAAATTTGCTGGTTGATAAAATACCTGTATGTACGGAAAATATGTTTGAAAAGGGTACTTTGTTTATTGTAAATTGGAATGGTATCGTTTTTTCATGGAGTTCTCAGAATTGTATGGGAAGGTCTGCTCAATCCAAGATTACAACCA
The DNA here is from genome assembly GCA_023634145.1 of Thymallus thymallus. Lineage (NCBI taxonomy): Eukaryota > Metazoa > Chordata > Actinopteri > Salmoniformes > Salmonidae > Thymallus > Thymallus thymallus. The sequence goes on from CM042408.1 coordinate 34,170,289, forward strand.
ATTGATTACAGCATTACACCAAAAATTGAGGAGTCAGGTGGCAGCGGAAGGAGGTAGGGGACTGGTCTGTCTGCACAATTTAAAGGATCAAAACTGTCGGAGAATAGCATACATAGGAAGCCAGTTTGAGGACCAGGATGTTGACAGCTGATGTACTGATTCCATGGCACAGGGTGTATGAGTTGATGCAGTGCATTCCGAAAGTATTCAGACCCCTTGACTTTTTCCACATTTTGTTGCGTTACAGCCTTATTCTAAAATTGATTAAATATTTGTTCTTATTCAGCAATCTATACACAATACCCCATAATGACAAAGCAAAAACTGTTTTTTTGAAATTTTTGCAAATATATACAAATAAAAAACAGAAATACCTTTTTTACATACTGTAAGTATTCAGACCCTTTACTATGAGACTCGAAATTCAGCTCAGATGCATCCTGTTTCCATTGATCATCCTTGAGATGTTTCTACAACTTGATTGGAAGCATGGTGGTGGCAGCATCATGCTGTGGGGATGTTTTTCAGCAGCAGGGACTGGGAGACTAGTCAGGATCGAGGGAATTATGAACGGAGCAAAATACAGAGAGATCCTTGATGAAAACCTGCTCCAGAGTGCTCAGACTGGGGTGAAGGTTCACCTTCCAACAGGACAATGACCCTAAGCACACAGCCAAGACAACGTAGGCTTCGGGAAAAGTCTCTGAATGTCCTTGAGTGGCCCAGCCAGTGCCCAGACTTGAACCCGATCGAACATCTCTGGGAGACCTGAAAATAGCTGCGAAGCAACACTCCCCATCCAACCTAAAGGTCTTAAAATTCTAAATCAAATAGCTTAGACTTTTAGAGGTAACTGACTTCACAGAAAAATGACATCGAAATTAACCAGTATTAAAAGGTACAACAAACCACACCAGAGCACAATAACACCCCACACCAGAGCACGAAACCATATCCTTCCCCAACACACCAAAAAAACAACCCAATACAACAACATGCATATCCACCACAATCTGGACAGCAACACTCAACATTCGCTCCCTCCTTAGTCTTCTTGTTTGGTCTACCCTCTTTAGGCCCCTATCTCTCTCTCTCCATCTTTTCATTCCTCTTCTCTGATCCTGCCCTGTGTGGCTTGGCAACCTCCCATGTTCCTCATCTCCACTCCATGAAAGACACTTTGTCTTTCTACTAGAGAGAGAGAGAGAGAGAGAGAGAGAGAGAGAGAGAGAGAGAGAGAGAGAGAGAGAGAGAGAGAGAGAGAGAGAGAGAGAGAGAGAGAGAGAGAGAGAGAGAGAGAGAGAGAGAGAGAGAGAGAGAGAGAGAGAGAGCTGTTGATAAGTTGCCACCTCACGTTTGCATCCCACGTGATGTCCTGACTGCTTTTTGCACAAATTCTGTTTTTTGTTTGTTTCTCGGTAAACCAATATTGTGAACAGGGTGGTGTACCTAAGAAACTGGCCTCGAATGTAGATACCACCTTCAACCTGGCAGAATGTTAAGTACAAAAACAGTACAGAGAGGGGGGCGAAAGCATAGAAATAGAATGAAAGATAAGTTGGTTAAAGTGAAAGTTTAGTATCAAGGGTATAGCAGTACAGTTAATATTCAATAGAAAACACAAGCATTTTTCAAGGGAGGACAATTCCTTTGTTTCTTAATCTGTACAGAGAGACAATTTTAGTTTTTCTCATTTCAGAGATGCAAAACTTGTTCTACCAATAGTAAGTATAAACTCAAACCAAATAAATTATCTTATTAACATGTGTCCGGAAACATCTTACAGTTGTAAGATTCATTTCTCTTCGCCACATTACGTTAATCATAAAATCCCCATATTTGTCTATGTGCGTGATGATTACAGTAAGCAATTACGACTGGGCTTTATTACCAAGTACACAAATTAGATCTCCTAAATGAGTTCATCCCTAGTATTTGTATGTGCCATTTAACTCAGAAAATCCTTGTTTATTGAACTTCAAACAGCGCATATGAATCAACTCTGCATCACATTAATCGTGGAGTACAAGGGCCCAGATGGCACAATCTTAACCAAGCTTGAATTAATGCCGGCGTGTGAGTAACTTGTGCATCAAAATTCCCTCTCAAGGACCTTTGAAGAATGACATGAATAATCGCTCATTAGATGTGCTGTTGAGCGTGTGTTTGTGGGCTGAGAACAGAGGGACCTACTGTAAATGAAGAGAATAACTGCTGCTTGTCTTTAGAGTAAGTCAGAGCCATGTACAGTATGTACTCCACATTCCACAAATGTCATTATTTCGGTGGCCTTTGATTATTTTAAAAAAAACATCTCATTAATCTGCACACAATACCCAATAATGACAAAGCAGAAACAGGATTTTAGAAATTGTTGCTAATTTATTAAAAATAAAAACTGAAATATCACATTTACATAAGTATTCAGACCCTTTACTCAGTACTTTGTTGAAGCACCTTCGGCAGCGATTATAGCCTAGAATCTTCCTGGGTATGATGCTACAAGCTTGGCACACCTGTATTTGGGGAGTTTCTCCCATTATTTTCTGCAGATCCTCTCATGCTCTGTCAGGTTGGATGGGGAGCTTTGCTGAACAGTTATTTTCAGGTCTCTCCAGAGATGTTCATCCGGGTTCAAGTCCGGGCTCTGGCTGGGCCATTCAAGGACATTCAGAGACATGTCCCAAAGCCACTCCAAGTGGGCTGTCATGTCCCTTTTACTGAGGAGTGGATTCTGTCAGGCCACTCTACCTTAAAGGCCTGATTGGTGGAGTGATGCAGAGATACTTGTCCTACTGGAAGGTTCTCCCATCTCCAAAGAGGAACTCTAGAGCTCTGTCAGAGTGATCATCGGGTTCTTGGTCACAGCCCTGACCTAGGCCCTTCTCCTCCAATTGCTCAGTTTGGCCGGGCGGCCAAACTCTAGGAAGAGTCTTGGTGGTTCCAAACTTCATGATGTAGGTCAATGTGTTCTTGGGTACCTTCAGTGCTTCAGTGCTGCTATCCTTCCCCAGATCTGTGCCTTGACACAATCCTGTCTCGGAGCAATTCCTTCAAACTCATGACTTGGTCTTTGCTCTGACATGCTTTCAACTGTGGGACCTTATATAGACAGGTGTGTGGCTTTCCAAATCATGTCCAATCAATTTAATTTACCACAGGTGGGCTCCAATCAAGTTGTAGAAACATCTCAAGGATGATAAATGGAAACAGGATACACCTGAGTTCAATTTTGAGTCTCATAGCAAAGGGTCTGAATACTTATGTAAATAAGGTATTTCTGGGGAGTTTTTAAAACACATTTGTAAAATTTCAAAAAATCAGTTTTCGCTGTGTATTTATACCAGTGTTTCCTGGTTGTCTGTCTCCACCCCCCACCAGGTGTCTCTGTGTATTTATACCAGTGTTTCCTGGTTGTCTGTCTCCACCCCCCACCAGGTGTCTTCCTGTGTATTTATACCAGTGTTTCCTGGTTGTCTGTCTCCACCCCCCACCAGGTGTCTCTTCCTGTGTATTTATACCAGTGTTTCCTGTTTGTCTGTTGCTAGTTCCTCTTGTCCCGTCGTCCTACCAGCGTGTTCCTGTGTTTCCTGTGGTCTAGTTTTTGCTTTTTCTAGTCTTCCCAGTTGTGACCTTTCTGACCCTGACCCTGCCTGCCGTTCTGTGCCTGTCTGACCCTGATTTTGGTTTACAACTCAGTGGTCTAAGGCACTGCATCTCAGTGCTAGAGGCGTCACTACAGACAACCTGGTTAGAATCTAGACTGTTTCACAACCGGCCGTGATTGGGAGTCCGATAGGGCAGCGCACAATTGGCCCAGTGTCGTCCGAGTTTGGCCGATGTACGCCGTCATTGTAAATACGACTTTGTTCTTAACTGACTTGCCTAGATAAAAAATAAATTCAAGAAAAATAAAAAAATAGGTCCTTAGCGGACTGACACAATATGAAGGCTTGCTACAACAGAGATGGAGAAGGGGAGGCAGAGAGAGAGAGAAATAATACTACATTTATAACCTACTCTCACAGTAATTATCTACTTTGCACACGATTCTGCCACCCGTTTGGAGTAAGAAATCATTCATGTATTTACGTGTGAATGCCTTTGTTCGCCGTTTATCTCTGTCTGAACCAAGTCTTCTTGGAAAGGGGGTTTGGTTAGGTCTTCTCGCGTGTAAGGCTCTGATCGTCCAGAAGAGGTCAGAATGTCCTTCTTACTTGTCCGTGGCTCCAATGACTTGTCATGTAGTCTTGAACAGAACTACAGGGTGGTGTTTCCTTTCACTCGTTTTGGAAGATTGGTCCTCTGAAGATGACCAAATCAGCCATAACTGTGTTTGTCAGGGAGGTGACTTTATCATCTCTACCTCTTGTGGAGATTCACTTAAGACATGAGCGGCAGCTCGAGTCTTTCTGGTCTGGTAGGTGAGTTTCTTTCTTCACCTCGTGTTGAGGTTCAAAGTTCCAACCATTTTAAACGTGTAGTCCCACTCTACACTGTTCTGGTCTGAGGGTTGATTTATTTTCCAAGCCTTTATGCACTCTGGTCAAAAGGGGTGTTCCGTCATGCTGACAAACTCTCTGACCTCACTCGAGGCGTGGCTACTTACTGTGCAAAAACAATGATGTTATTAGAAAGAAAATGTCTGTGGAGACAAAGGAACATTCCTTTCACCAATACTGGGGGGTAAAGAGAGTCCTTTCCTACTTAAATTTACGATAGGGCGTGAGGTGTCTTAAACCCCCAAACCAGTTCCCTCCTCCCCTCTGCTGTGGGTGAGAGAGGGTCTGATTACTGTCATCCATTGCCAAGCTGATCTGACCCATGGATCCTCACAGGACAAGGCGAACTCTACCAGGAAAACCAGAGTCTTACCTCATCAACCCATTTATCGATCCCAGCTCAATAGTAAATATATAAATTGCGACTGTTATCATAAGAAAATATCTGAAGAAATTCGGGAGATAATAGTGAAGACATCAAAACTATGAAATAACACATATGGAATAAGTAACCAAAACATTTAATATATGTTATATTTTATATTCTTCAAAGTAGCCACTCTTTGCCTTGATGACAGCTTTGCACACTCTTGGCATTCTTTCAACCAGCTTCACCTGGAATACTTTTCCAACAGTCTAGAAGGAGTTCCCACATATGCTAAGCACTTGTTGGCTGCTTTTCCTTCACTCTGCGCTCCAACTCATCCCAAACCATCTCAATTGGGTTGAGGTCGGGTGATTGAGGAGGCCAGGTCATCTGATGCAGCACTCCACCACTCTCCTTCTTGGTAAAATAGCCCTTACAAAGCCTGGATGTGTGTTGGGTCATTGTCCTGTTGGAAAACAAATGATAGTCCCACTATGCCCAAACCAGATGGGATGGTGTATTGCTGCAGAATGCTGTGGTAGCCATGCTGATTAAGTGTGCCTAGAATTCTAAATAAATCACAGACAGTGTCACCAGCAAAGCACCCCCACACCATCACATCTCCTCCTCCATGCTTCACGGTGGGAACCACACATGTGGAGATCATCCGTTCACCGACATCGCGTCTCACAAAGACATGGCGGTTGGAACCAAAAATCTCATATTTGAACTCATCAGAACAAAGGACAGATTTCCACCGGTCTAATGTCCATTTCTCGTGTTTCTTGGCCCAAGCAAGTCTCTTCTTCTTATTGGTGTCCTTTAGTAGTGGTTTCTTTGTAGCAATTAGACCATGAAGGCCTGATTCACACAGTCTCCTCTGAACAGTTGATGTTGAGATGTGTCTGTTACTTGAACTCTGTGAAGCATTTATTTGGGCTGCAATCTGAGGTTCCGTTAACTCTAATTAACTCTAATATATCTGGGTTTCCTGTGGCGATCCTCATGAGAGACAGTTTCCTCATGTGTTATGTCATAGTATTGATATCTTCACTATTATTGTACAATGTAGAAAATATTAAAAATAAAGAAAAACCCTTGAATCAGTAGGTGTGTCAAACCTTTTGACTGGTACTGTAAGTTAACACATATACAAATACACCACTGACATAAGGCAAACCAAAATCTTACCAGATACTTATTTGATTTTCATGATCAACGTATGGACTCATAACGTCAACGTAAGTCGCTGTGGATAAGAGTGTCTGCTAAATGACTAAAATTAAACAATGTAAATTGGGTGTCCTCGTGCTTTTTCTTCTCCTTCCTATTCTCTCTTGCTCTCCATCTCCCACTGTGTGTTTGCTTTGCTCATACTGAGTTTTATGCATGCCAGCAGAGCTGAATTCTTGATTTCAAAAGGACAAGGCATCTCATTCCTTGTCACTTGTTTATTAAATTCCTAAAGGTACAATTAGCATTTTGTTTGACGAAATGTTGAAAGGTTCATAGATTGATATTTGCAAAAATGCAGCAAGATGTTTTTTCAAATGCTAATGCTGACATTTATTAACTTTTATTTTCGGAAACCCACACTACAAATACTGTGTTTATGGATTGTACAACTCCTGCATGCATTTAATGAGAATAGCTGTGTTTTGTATTATGACTGTGTTTCGTTTGTATCTCTGTTTTGCTTTTCATATGTCACTGACCGGCTCGATCCGGTCTTACAGTATATAGCAACATTTGAAATTCTGTTTTTTAAATTGAATAAATGTAGAGACTCAGAGCTAGAAAATGGTATATCATACACTACAGTTGAGGAACAATGGAAAAGTCATTCTGCTTCGAAAGTTAATAAACTTGTAACCCCACTTTAATGTTTTGGTACACCTACTGGAGAGCCCTTCTTTGTCTTCACCCACTTAGCATTGTTCACACCCTCTTAAGCCTTAGCCCCACCCATCTCTTTAAGGATTCATGTGAGGCCATGTGCTAAACAGCGTGATTAAGGTACTAAACAGACTGAAGGCTAGTCTAGTTGGTCTGTAGACAGTTGTCGCAGTACATTATATTTTCATCTAACAAATGATTGTCGTTATGAAAAAGTATTAACTAAAAAAGGACAGGCTGCATGACATCAGCAGCCTGGTGGTCCAAAATAGCATAACGCGTATTTTAACACCAATAAACCCATCCGTTTAAAAATGAATTTGTCAATCTAGCAAAACCAGGAAACTAAAAGCAACTTTCTAAGCAATGTTTTGGTTAGTTTCTAGCTTGTTAGCTAGCTAGCTAACATTAAGATAGCTGGATAGCCAGTTCAAATAATGACCATATCATGTAGCTGACAACATCTTAACTTTAGCAATATTTTATTCATTATTACATGGAAAAAAACTCATAGCAAGATCATTATTTATATAAGTTATCTTATTACAGAAAATAGCTTACGGTTGTGAGTGTGCTGAAATAAAAGCAGGGCATTCTACCAGAGAATTGTAAACTTGGGCACTGTCTTGTTGGCCTAATGTTATATACTAATTTGACTTTGGTGCAGGTCATGTTCTTCACATTACCGTCTCTGGTAAACACACACTATATCAAATAAAATCAAAGTTTCTTTGTCACATGCACAGGATACAGAAGGTGTAAATGGTACAGTGAAATGGTTACTTGCATAGTGGAGTCTTTTGTTTAGACATGTAGTTAGCTATCTAGATAAATAATGAACCACTCTCAACTCATAACGTTACTACCCTGCATGAATCTACAGGTAGCTAAAGCTAACCAACTACTAGGTTCAATGTTTGCTAGCTAACTAACATTAGGCTATAACTAGCAATGCATATGGTTCTTCGCTATCATACACTGCTTCCACTGAGCATTCCACTGATTTCAAAACTCGATCCTCCAGAAAGTGGAGAGCCTTAGCAACACTTTTGCAGTTTTTTTTATTTATTTCCAAAACGCTGCGCTAGACAGGATTACCTACACATACTGAGCAGCTCATGTAGCTATAGACAGAAGTGTTCTACATGGCAGACCAATCCGAACTCATCTCCCGGCATGTCCAGCCCATCCATTATCTCAGCCAATCATGGCTAGCGGGAAGGTTTCTGTTTTATTCTGTGGCTAAAACAACTAGGCTCATAGATGGCACACAAGTTTGTTATTAAGGCACATGAAAGTTCACATTTTCCAGAAAACATTTCTGCCAAAGTGTGAAATTAACACTCAGTGGTGTAAAATAACCCCCAGTGTTGGTGTTAATAACCAGAGTTATTGTTTTACACTTTGGAGAGTGAAACAGTCCCATCAAAACCACACCCATCATTATCATATTTCCCAGCCTGCTCTACTTCAGGTAGATTTTTTTAGGATTGTTTTTAAGGAGTTTTTAATATCTGTGTTTTTTCATTTGATGGACTGATTAATCTTATGGTTCACAAAGACAAATAACATACATTTTTCTAAACTGATCCAATTAGTTATTGCACCCGTTACTGAAATGGTAGTTCCAGTTTAAATGGTTCAGGTAGTCTTCTTATTGTCTTTCCTAACACTGACAGTCATTCTGAATTCAACTATTGGATATCCTATCTCTGACTGGATTCCAGTAGGAATTACACATCATTTTGGAAGCCAGCATAATGTGACTTGCAGGCCTGATGTGAACTGTAAACCAGGAAATCCTGATTGCTTTAATGGTAGTTTGCAGTTGATTTACCTTGATGTTTATATAAGGGGGAATGTTATTTCTCTCCCCCGTAGTGATAAAATACATCTTTCCACTGTCCTATCTGTTAATTAAGCTGTTTGTGTAAAAAACAAACAAGACATACAAGTGATAAGCTATGTAATAGCATGGTTGTTTTCCTCTTAATTACAGTAAATAGGCCTAGCTTTACATTGTTCCCGGGAATGTTTTTCCCAGTCACAACACAAGTTTAACTCGACTACGTTTCTTGGGATAGACCCGTATCTCAATTGCCGATCGGTTTTGTGTTTCAATTTCCTCAACAAGACAGTTTCTGTTAACAACGTCAAAGCTGGGGATGATTAAAGCCATTAACGTCTCCTATTGTTTTCCCAGCGCAGTGAGATAGTGGGCCGCCATGTTTGTACAGCATTTATTCAACATTTACTGAATGGAATTGAATCTGTCATCTGCAAAGTTTTTCAGAGACTACACCTTTTAGCCTAGCAAACACTGGTTTCACTCAGCCTCGCATGTCTCACAGCTTATGGCTGGTTCTAATTTGCTCTTCGATGTCATCAAACTGACACTTGTTTTTTGAAAGACATGATCAAGAGAAGCTTTTAAAAAGGGACTGAGATGTTATGTTTGTGTGGTATAGTACTGTTTTATGGCTTTAGTCATGCATTACATGGAGTATGCAGTGCAAGTGGTGGTTTCCACTTAGGAAAGTTTGATCTATCAGATTGCAGAGTGCCTTCAGAAAGTATTCACATCCATTGACTTTTGTTGTCTTACAAAGTGGAATTAAAATGGATTTATTTGTCATTTTCTCTCAACGATTTACACAAAATACTCAGTAGTGTCAAAGTGGAAGAAAAATTCTAACATTTGTATAAAATGTATGACAAATAAAACACTAATATAATATAGTGGCACAGCGGTCTAAGGCACTGCATCTCAGTGCAAGAGGTGTCACTACAGTCCCTGGTTCAAATCCAGGCTGTATCACATCCGGTAGTGATTGGGAGTCCCATAGGGTGGCGCACAATTGGCCCAGCGTTGTCCGGGTTTGGCCGGGGGAAGGCTGTCATTGTAAATAAGAATTTGTTCTTAAGATAGATAGATAGATAGATAGATAGATAGGTACTTTCCCGGGGGGGAAATTTCATTGTCAAGCAGCTACAACAAAAACACAGGGCAGGTGCAAAATGCCACAACGAAAGTACACAAAAGACAGATACACGGTACATGATACATAGAGCGGCAGAATGAAAGAGCATAGAAATACAAGATATCTGGAGTGCAAAAAAAAAAGCTATAAAAAGACATTGCATAGTATGAGTGGTTGGCTGAATATGTACACTATACATTGGTGAATGTTGGATGGTTAACTATACTATACAGGTCGATGGCAGAGAAATACTTCAGTAGCTAAAAATGCGTATGATATGAGCGAGGGTAATAATAGTTTACTTAATATACAGACTGGTTAAATGAACAGGTAAGTGAAAATTTTGCATGGTTAAATTAACTGTACAGTTAAGTATACAGTTATATTTACAGATAAGTGAATATTTGCATGGTTACATAAACTGTACAGGTAAATGACAGGAAGAGATACTTTAATAGCTAAATGTGTGTATGATATCATTTGGGGTAATAATAGTAATTCCCTTAAAATAATACTACAATAATACTACAATATACTACAAGCAATGAGAAAAGGTGCAACTGGCAGGATACTAATATGCATTCCTGAGTGAATGCCTACGTAAGTTAGGTCCAAGAATTACTAGCAATATTGCACGTGACATGATATAACAACTGTACATGAGTATGTATATACAGACCTGCATGAATAAATAGGTCCTGAGTGAATGAGTGCTGACGGACCAGAGTAACTCACGGATGGATGCATAATTGTTAAACTAGGTCCTAGCACCCCAACAGTTCCAGACCTATGTTGCCGACGGCACGGCACCCCGGTGAGGCATTATATAGTCTAATAGCCGCCGGCAGGAAGGACCTCCTGTAGCGTTCTTTGGCACACCGTGGTGGGATCAGTCTGTGACTGAAAGTGCTCCTCTGCGTCATAACCATAGCGTGCAGAGGGTGGTTTCATGGCATTTCCTCAAAATTCTAAAAGGCCCCATTGTGAAGTCATAATTTCCAACATTCCATTCACTGTAAATTGAACAATGCAACTTTTGAGACAAATTAGGTACTTTGACCACTTTGCAAACAACTTAGACAAAAGGTATATTATTCCAATAGAAATCTACAGCTGTTTTAGTAACTGCATCAACAACCATTTCAGTAACGTTTTATAAACAACAGACAATTTAACAAGTTAGAAAAACAGTTTGCTATTCAAATCTGTTTGCTGAACAAAAATATATTCTATGGCTCTAATGATACAGGTGTTTTATTAACCGCTTTAAAAATGTATTACCTTCTTTACTGCCGTTTTGACCACTCCCCCCCACCCCCAAAAAGCAAATTAAATAATTTTCAACTTCTCTGCTTTTCAAATAAAACAGAAATATCCTCTACCAATAAAACGTTACAGCTTTTTGTTGGAGCTTAGAGTGACAAAATGTTTGTTAACTACAGCTCTAAGTCTTATCATTGAACAGCCCGAATGGAGCCGTTGCTATGGATACTCACAGACGCAGAAGAGCACGTGTGGCAATGTAGTCAAAAATGATGACAAGGGTGACCACAATTACTGACCATAACCACACAATTACTGACCATAACCACACAACTACTGATGATAATCACACAGCTACTGACCACAACAACACAACTACAGACACATAACTCCTGACCACAACTAATGACTAGTGGTCAGTATTTTTGGTCAGTAGTTGTGTGGTCAGTAATTGTGAACAAGAGTTATTGTCTGTAGTTTTGTGGTTGTGGTCAGTAGTTGACCCATATTTTTTTATTTTATTTAACCTTTATTTTACTAGGCAATTCTTATTTACAATGACAGCCTAGGAACAGTGGGTTAACTGCCTTGTTCAGGGGAAGAACGACAGATTCTTGTCAGCTCGGGGATTCGATCCAGCAACCTTTCAGTTACAGGCCCAAAACTCTAACCACTAGGCTACCTGCCACCCCAAATATAATTTTGCATGGCTAACCCTAACCCTAACCCTAACCCAGTATAAACTACTGAACCACACAACTACTGACCACAACCACACAACTACTATCCACAACCACAAAACTACTAACCACAATTACGGACGACTACTGACAACAACTACTGACCACAATATCTCTAACGGTCACCCCACCGTGAGTTAACCCGCACTGCCCTCAAACCAAGACACACAATGCCTGCTAATTATCTATAGGCTGTATTTCAACTTGTCAATTTTAAATAATTTTCAAACAAGTTTTATTTTCTGACAACAATTAAGGAGTGTTCCGCCTCCTCATTAATTCACATAGAAGCCCAATTCACTGTTGCAGACAATTTATGTTTGAGGCTTTACTGAACCGGACAAACTTCTCTCTTCGACAAGAGCCCAAGCACCTCCCCAGTTTCCCCAGATATTCCCCCCAGTGTTTCCCCAGTGTTTCCCCCCAGTGTTTCCCCCCAGTGTTTCCCCCCAGTGTTTCCTCCCAGTGTTTCCCACCAGTGTTTCTCCAGTGTTTCCCCCCAGTGTTTCCTTCCAGTGTTTCCTTCCAGTGTTTCCCACCAGTGTTTCTCCAGTGTTTCCCCCCAGTGTTTCCCACCAGTGTTTCCCCCCAGTGTTTCCTTCCAGTGTTTCCCACCAGTGTTTCTCCAGTGTTTCCCCCCAGTGTTTACCCAGTGTTTCCCCCCAGTGTTTCCTTCCAGTGTTTCCCACCAGTGTTTCTCCAGTGTTTCCCCCCAGTGTTTCCCACCAGTGTTTCTCCAGTGTTTCCCACCAGTGTTTCTCCCCAGTGTTTCCCCCAGTGTTTCCCCCAGTGTTTCCCCAGTGTTTCCCCCCAGTGTTTCCTCCCAGTGTTTCCCACCAGTGTTTCTCCAGTGTTTCCCCCCAGTGTTTCCCACCAGTGTTTCCCCAGTGTTTCCTTCCAGTGTTTCCCACCAGTGTTTCTCCAGTGTTTCCCCCCAGTGTTTCCCACCAGTGTTTCCCCAGTGTTTCCCCCCAGAGTTTCCTTCCAGTGTTTCCCACCAGTGTTTCTCCAGTGTTTCCCACCAGTGTTTCTCCAGTGTTTCCCCCCAGTGTTTCTCCAGTGTTTCCCACCAGTGTTTCCCCAGTGTTTCCCCCCAGTGTTTCCTTCCAGTGTTTCCCACCAGTGTTTCTCCAGTGTTTCCCCCCAGTGTTTCCCACCAGTGTTTCTCCAGTGTTTCCCACCAGTGTTTCCCCCCAGTGTTTCCCCCAGTGTTTCCCCCAGTGTTTCCCCCCAGTGTTTCCCCCCAGTGTTTCCTCCCAGTGTTTCTCCAGTGTTTCCCCCCAGTGTTTCCCCCCAGTGTTTCCCACCAGTGTTTCCCCCCAGTGTTTCCTTCCAGTGTTTCCCACCAGTGTTTCTCCAGTGTTTCCCCCCAGTGTTTCCCACCAGTGTTTCCCCAGTGTTTCCCCCCAGTGTTTCCTTCCAGTGTTTCCCACCAGTGTTTCTCCAGTGTTTCCCCCCAGTGTTTCCCACCAGTGTTTCTCCAGTGTTTCCCCCCAGTGTTTCTCCAGTGTTTCCCACCAGTGTTTCTCCAGTGTTTCCCCCCAGTGTTTCCCACCAGTGTTTCTCCAGTGTTTCCCCCCAGTGTTTCTCCAGTGTTTCCCACCAGTGTTTCTCCAGTGTTTCCCACCAGTGTTTCTCCAGTGTTTCCCCCCAGTGTTTCCCACCAGTGTTTCCCCCCAGTGTTTCACCAGTGTTTCCCCAGATCAAGTATGCAGATATTTGCACAGTTTAGCACATAGCCTTCATTGTTATTTTCCTTACAAATCATAACTGTTCAGCCCTCTGTAATCGATGCAGGGACGCAGACATCCATCCTTCTTTCCCGCGAAGAAGAAGCCTGCATCAGCTGGGGATGTTGAGGAGTGAATGAAACCTGACTCCATTAACTCCCGGATGTAATCGTCCATGACTGCTGCTTCCGGGGTCGAGAGGGAGTAAAAACGACCCCGTGCAGGGGTGAAGCCGGGTAGGAGTTCTATGGTTTTTGCAATGTTAAGAAGATGGAAAAAGGCTGATTTTGGTTTCTGATTTTTGCAATGTTAAGAAGATGGAAAAAGGCTTTGAAGTATTCTTTATATGTTTGTCGAAGGAGAGATCAGGGTCAAGAGTAACGCCGAGGTCCTACAGAGTTTTATTTGAGACGACTGTACCGCCATCGAGATTAATTTTCAGATCTGACAGCTGATATCTTTGTTTCTTGGGACCTAGAACTAGCATCTCTGTTGTTTAAAAGTTTTACAAAATTCAGCCATCCACTTCCTTATGTCTGAAACATAGGCTTCCAGGGCAGGCAATTTTGAGGATTCACTTGGGTTAGGAAACAGCATGTGAACAGTCCATCAGCACAACTTTCTTCTTCTTGCAACGGCATGTAAACATGCTCTGACTTAAGGTGTACGGGACGGAGCCCTGGAGTGCGGTCAAGCATCCTGATTGGTTGGAAAAGCTGGATGATTTTTTTTACATCCTCATAGATCACAGACTAACAACTGAACTGCTCAAATCTATCTTTATTTAATTTCTCGCGGGTGTATTAATTTATATATTTTTTTGCTTATTTCTTGGATTTCTTGCTGAATTTTGGGACTGAACTGAATTTAACATTTACTTTCATTGAAGGACAGTCAAACAGAAAATTGATTTTGCATTTTCATTTGTGAATCACCTGTCTTGTGCTTGTCTTCTCCCCCCGCCAGGTGTCGCCCCTTGTACATTTATACCTGTGTTTTCTGTTTGTCTGTTGCCAGTTCGTCTTGTCTCGTGAAACCTTGTCTGAATTCTGTCACTGTACATTTCAAAAGTGCTGAACAAATAGTTATATTGACTACGTCCGTCCTAGCTCACTCATTAATGTCTTGATCGAAATGACGGATTGCCTCTTATCCGCTTGTCGTCCCCTTATGCCATAGTTTTTACATCTCAATTGTCATTAGAAACAACATTTATTTAAGCAAGTCAGCCATATCAGCTATGTTTTTTTAAAAGGTAGTAAATGAGACTGAATTAACTGTTTCGCTGCCAGACAAGGCTCGGCTGATAGCCAGGTGTAGCAGTGGTAAGATGTTGAGACTGCTGTTGGGACTCTGCTGTTGGGACAGCTTTATGTTGGCCCTAACAGTTTGTGGGCACCGTTTGTCACTGTTATAGTGGCTTTGCTGGCATGCATCCCACACATTTTATTTTTTTACCCCACCAAGATTTACATGCTAAAATTGCTACTGGTGGGAAGCATGGTTTCTGGGCGGGGAGGGAGGATGCGGGCGGAGAATGGATTAAGGTTATATTTGTATGCATTTTCTCTGAAAAATAAAAAAGACTAAACTAAGTATTAACTAAGTATTAAGAATAGTGCCGCTGTTTCCCCAAATGCTGATTCGATCTTTAAAGTTAAAAACCAAATTTTGCTAGTGCGACCATATTGCCCTCATGTATAGCTTGGGACAGTTAGCATGTAGAAACTGTACAGGATATACAAATCACACATTGTTGTACTATTTAACGATGAGGAGATCATTGCTCCCATGATACACTGCTCTGCTAACTGAGTCCTCATTCTCCTCCTCTCTCACTCAAATCAAATCAATTAAATTGTATTTGTCACATGCGCCGAATACAACAGATGTAGACCTTACTGTGAAAAGCTTGCTAACAAGCCCTTAACCAACAATACAACAGATGTAGACCTTACTGTGAAAAGCTTACTTACAAGCCCTTAACCAACAATACAGTTTTAAGTGAAAAAAGATTTCCGGTTAGTATTGAGCCTATATACAGGGGGTACCGGTTAGTAATGAGGCTATATACAGGGGGTACCGGTTAGTAATGAGGCTATATACAGGGGGTACCGGTTAGTAATGAGGCTATATACAGGGGGTACAGGTTAGTAATGAGGCTATATACAGGGGGTACCGGTTAGTAATGAGGCTATATACAGGGGGTACCGGTTAGTAATGAGGCTATATACAGGGGGTACCGGTTAGTAATGAGGCTATATACAGGGGGTACAGGTTAGTAATGAGGCTATATACAGGGGGTACCGGTTAGTAATGAGGCTATATACAGGGGGTACCGGTTAGTAATGAGGCTATATCTCACTAATTTTTATAAGTGCTTGACTGAGGTAAAGGGATGGCTAACAAATTTTTTTTTACAATTAAATGAAGATAAGACTGAGTTTATTATGTTTGGGAACAAACAGCTTGGGAATAGCCTGGCTGGAAATTGTGGACTATTGTCCAATAATATGAGTTATGTGAAGAACCTCGGAGTATTTTTCGATTCTGAAATGCGCTTTGATCGTCAAGTTAATAGCGTCGTGAAATCATCTTTTTTTCAGTTGAGAAAATTGGCAATATTAAAACCCATCCTTTTATACAAGGATTTGGAGATTGTTCTGCATGCCTTTGTTTCAACCCGGTTGGACTATTGTAATGCTCTTTATCTAGGCATAAGTGAATCACTGGTTACTCGTCTTCAGTACGTTCAAAATGCTGCAGCGAGATTTTTAACAAATACCAGAAAACGAGATCACATAACACCTGTATTGATAACCCTTCACTGGCTACCTGTCAAATTTAGAATACAATACAAGGTATTAACGTTTGTTTTTAAAGCATTACATGATCGAGCTCCTGAATATATAAAGGACATGTTAATCCCATATCAGTCTCAACGTCATCTACGTTCTTCTCAGAACATGCTTTTAACCGTCCCACGATCTCGCTTGAGGCGTAGTGGAGATCGCGCCTTTTCTGTTGCGGCCCCTGCACTTTGGAATGAGTTGCCGCTATCTTTGAAATCCTTGCCAAGCATAGATACTTTTAAAAAGGACTTGAAGACTTACTTATTCCATCAAGCTTATGACGTTTGAATGGGTCTGAGAACTGTGAGTGATTATATGTTTGATTTAATGGTGTCATGTGTTGATGTTTTTTTAATGTGTATTCTAGAGTTATTGTAATTTTTGTGTAACTTTGGAGTTATTTATTACTCATGGACAGCACTTTGGTCCATTTTAATGGTTTTGAAAGCGCTTTATAAATAAAGTTGACTTGACTTGACCTGACTTATATACAGGGGGTACAGGTTAGTAATGAGGCTATATAGAGGGGGTACCGGTTAGTATTGAGCCTATATACAGGGGGTACCGGTTAGTAATGAGGCTATATACAGGGGGTACCGGTTAGTAATGAGGCTATATACAGGGGGTACCGGTTAGTAATGAGGCTATATACAGGGGGTACAGGTTAGTAATGAGGCTATATACAGGGGGTACTGGTTAGTAATGAGGCTGTATACAGGGGGTACCGGTTAGTAATGAGGCTATATAAAGGGGGTACAGGTTAGTAATGAGGCTATATACAGGGGGTACCGGTTAGTAATGAGGCTATATACAGGGGGTACCGGTTAGTAATGAGGCTATATAAAGGGGGTACCGGTACAGTCAATGTGCAGGGGTACAGGTTAGTAATGAGGCTATATACAGGGGGTACCGGTACAGTCAATGTGCGGGGGTACTGGTTAGTAATGAGGCTATATACAGGGGGTACCGGTTAGTAATGAGGCTATATACAGGGGGTACAGGTTAGTAATGAGGCTATATACAGGGGGTACCGGTTAGTAATGAGGCTATATACAGGGGGTACCGGTTAGTAATGAGGCTATATACAGGGGGTACCGGTTAGTAATGAGGCTATATACAGGGGGTACCGGTTAGTAATGAGGCTATATACAGGGGGTACCGGTTAGTAATGAGGCTATATACAGGGGGTACCGGTTAGTAATGAGGCTATATACAGGGGGTACCGGTTAGTAATGAGGCTATATACAGGGGGTACCGGTTAGTAATGAGGCTATATAAAGGGGGTACCGGTACAGTCAATGTGCAGGGGTACAGGTTAGTAATGAGGCTATATACAGGGGGTACCGGTACAGTCAATGTGCGGGGGTACAGGTTAGTAATGAGGCTATATACAGGGGGTACCGGTTAGTAATGAGGCTATAGACAGGGGGTACCGGTACAGAGTCAATGTGGGGGTACAGGTTAGTAATGAGGCTATATACAGGGGTTACCGGTTAGTAATGAGGCTATATAAAGGGGGTACCGGTACAGTCAATGTGCAGGGGTACAGGTTAGTAATGAGGCTATATACAGGGGGTACCGGTTAGTAATGAGGCTATATAAAGGGGGTACCGGTACAGTCAATGTGCAAGGGTACAGGTTAGTAATGAGGCTATAGACAGGGGGTACCGGTACAGAGTCAATGTGCGGGGATACAGGTTAGTAATGAGGCTATATACAAGGGGTACCGGTACAGAGTCAATGAGCGGGGGTACAGGTTAGCAATGAGGCTATATACAGGGGGTACCGGTACAGAGTCAATGGGCGGGGGTACAGGTTAGTAATGAGGCTATATACAGGGGGTACCAGTACAGAGTCAATGAGCGGGGGTACAGGTTAGCAATGAGGCTATATACAGGGGGTACCGGTACAGAGTCAATGGGCGGGGGTACAGGTTAGCAATGAGGCTATATACAGGGGGTACCGGTACAGAGTCAATGGGCGGGGGTACAGGTTAGTAATGAGGCTATATACAGGGGGTACCGGTACAGAGTCAATGGGCGGGGGTACAGGTTAGTAATGAGGCTATATACAGGGGGTACCGGTACAGAGTCAATGGGCGGGGGTACAGGTTAGTAATGAGGCTATATACAGGGGGTACCGGTACAGAGTCAATGAGCGGGGGTACAGGTTAGCAATGTAAATAGTCCGGGTGGCCATTTGATTAGCTGTTCAGGAGTCTTATGACTTGGGGGTAGAAGCTGTTAAGAAGCCTTTTGGACCTAGACTTGGTGCTCCAGTACCGCTTGCCGTGCGCTAGCAGAGAGAACAGTCTATGACTTGGGTGGCTGGAGTCTTTGGCAATTATTAGGGCCTTCCTCTGACACCGCCTGTTATAGAGGTTCTGGATGGCAGGAAGCTTGGCCCCAGTGATTTACTGGGCTGTACGCACTACCCTGTGTAGCGCCTTGTGGTCGGAGGCCGAGCAGTTGCGGTACCAGGCGGTGATGCAACCAGTCAGGATGCTCTCAATGGTGCAGCAGTATAACTTGTTGAGGATCTGAGGACTCATGACAAATCTTTTCAGTCTCCACTTCAGCCCCGTCGATGAGAATGGGGGCGTGCTCGGCGATCATCACCTTCGTCTTGATCACATGTAACGATTTGCATGATTTTGATCAAAATGAAGCCTGGTTTGTTGTAAAGTCTGTGCTTTTGTCTTAAAGCCCAAATGTAATGAGTGTAGCCTACATATGAGAAAATAAACCCTTTAATTGTCTGCAAATGATTTTGAATTGTTGCATTATTCAATAGTGTAATATGTTTTAGAAGAAAGGTTTCTGTCATTGTTGAGTAGTTGTGCTTACTGGCTAGTGGCTACTGTGATATGTATGGTCAATTTTAGCTGCGGAACCAACAAAGTCACATTGCCAGCCACAACGAAAGGTAAGGCAAGGATGTAATATGAAATGAAAAGTAGAAATCTATTTCGCCATTCCGCTCCTCAGTACGCTCCGTAGTGGGAATACTCCAAAGAGTCACTCCATTGATTACCCTTCACAAGGCCCAGGAAATGGCTCATGCATTCTAACAAATGTTCTCTTTGCATTACAATTGAATTGTGATTGTTATGTTCAATCAATGGGGAAAAGGTCACAGGATCGCTCCTGCCAACGCTTTAATGGAGAAGTCGATGGGGATTCATTTTAATCACTGCGGCTGTGGCAGAATGAGCACAACACCGCGAGACTGTCAATGGACGGTAATTACTGCTGTTTAAACAGGTTTCCCTCCTTGCCACCACAATTTAAATATCCCCAAATCTCAGACTCTATGTGAGCTTAGCTATATTTAAGGTGCATGGCATTCAGTGAAGTAGTTAGATGTGGGTTATGGAGCCATTATTAATGTTATAATTCTTGATTTCCCACCGCAATATAGATATCCACAAATATCTCTCTCTATGTAAGTCTAGCTATATTAAACCTGGGTTCAATTACTCTCGTTTCTTTCAAGTACTCTTTAGCGTTCCCACCTGGAGTGCCAGATGGGCAGGATTTACAGTTTTTCAACTATTATTTTGGTTCCATTGTGCCAGGCAATCTCAATAAAGAATTGTAAATGATTTCAAATAGTATTTGAACCCAGGTCTGAGATATGTTACCGTTTTAAAATGTTACCACTCAAAACGGATCATAAAAAAGGTAGTTGTTTCAAAACTCTAAGCACATTCACTTGACTAAGTACAACACAGTCATTTTGTCACCAAACTTAGTCAGTGTTTCATCTAGTTGTTTCACAATACATGTTCATATAAAGTCATTTATTTTCCCAGTGCAAAGCTAACAGTACTTTTGATGTGATTGATTTTCCATTTGTTCAAATACTTTTTATTTTTACTATTCTTCTCTGCGTTTGGTAAACCTATAGATTTTAAACTGGTTTGTCTACAACAGATTTGGAGAATTTACAAAACTAAATAAAAAAACCATTAGCTCAAACTTCAAATAGCACCTGTTCGCTTGTCCTCACATTCTTCTTCTTCTTCTTCTTCTTCTTCTTCTTCTTCTTCTTCTTCTTCTTCTTCTTCTTCTTCTTCTTCTTCTTCTTCTTCTTCTTCTTCTTCTTCTTCTTCTTCTTCTTCTTCTTCTTCTGTGGGATTTATGGCAGACTACAACCCAAAAAGGTGTATTACTGCCACCAGCTGGACAGTGTTGTAAAAAACAAGGTAAAAATAAATCCATACATGATAGGGAATAATAACTTTATCCACCCAAAAACTCCCACTTCTTCCTTCCTTCAAATCTCTGTATCTCCCTTCTCAGGCTCTATGACCTGAGAGGATGGTACAGCTTGTGACAATACTCCATTCAACTCCTTTCAGTCCCAGGAACAATTCCGACACATCCACAATGATATCTATTTTCCTGGACTTCTTCTCCACCTTGGCAGTGCCATTAATCACCATAGCTATAAAGGCCAAAAAGTCCTTCTTAACCTCTAACATATCTGGGTCCTGCTGTTGAACGGCAAACCCTGCAGCCTTCAGTGAAGGCCCATCCACCACCATGGACTCTTCAGGAGCACCATTCGAACTCTCAACCCTCAGCCCTCAGCCACTGCATTCTCTTTCATCCTTGCTGGGCATTCCAAAGACGTGGCTTCATGGTTCCC
>CM042408.1:34193772-34243772 GCA_023634145.1 Thymallus thymallus
GGCATGATTGCAATTGGATGGTGGTGGTGGCATAGCAGGAAAGATGGGGTCAATCCAGTGTAACCTTGGAGAAACAAATATTCAAGATCCTTCTCCCTCGTTAGCCTTGTGTAGAAGAGTGGTTGGGTGATTAATGAATGTTGGGTGAAGGGACATTTTAAAAGACTACACAATATCACTGTGTCTCAAATGGCACCCTATTTTTCTGTGTTGTGCACTAGTTTTGACCAGGGTCTATAGGGCTCTGGTGAAACGAAGTGCACTACATATGGAATAGGGTGCCATTTGGGATGTATGTAGCCCATCACTGCTGCTTTCAAATGTCATGTCATCATAGTAGGGGAGAGTGGTTGGCCACCGAGTGCTAAGTGATGTTGCTGATAATAAATTGCGGCTGAAATATAATATATGGTGGGTATGATTCAACTCGGCGCAATTCAACTTATTCATCTCCCTTGTGTTTTTAGTTCATCAATTATATTGTGATACACTTTAATGTCCATAAGTGGATGATATATGACTGGTCTAATCATTTCTTATTCACCATGCTTTCTAAAGCATATCAATTTTGTTAATACCATGTAATTAAAACACGTCAGAGCACTACAAGTTGCTGGCTGTATTAATGACTATGAAAATTATTTTAATTAAATAGCCAATTATAGAAAAATTCTAGCCATGAGAATTGACATTTAAATGCATTTAATTGAAACTGCTTTCAACATTGTTTTATCAAAGCTTTATGGGGTGAATACATTATCACATCAAACAATATACGGTGTCATTGATCATGCAGAAGTCTTTTGAGGTGATTACAGTTGGACAGTATTCATTTGTTTGCAACTTCATTCAACCCACAAAACACTACTTGCCAAGAGAAGCACGATAGAATGGCACTTATAAGACATAAGAAGGACATTCATTGTTGTTGTTCCAAAATAAGGTAGATAGAAATATGTTGTGCTTTTCCTGCCAACGTGCACTCATACATTTCAAGCTCTTGTACTACTTTTCAAGGCTTGACATAAAGAAAATATACAGAGAAAACATGTTGTCTACAAACGGTAAGTTCTCATTTGAGCTATAGTGGCAGCTTGTAAGGTATAATAGGGCTGCATGGACTAACACCACAGTACATACTTCATCTGGACAGCTGAATTGAATTAAGAATAACAATGGGTATCGCACAATACATTATGTTTTTAGTTTTTATATATAGGCACTGTGCTTTGATAACGGGTCAGATTTGGAAGGAAATGCCCACACAGCTTGCCGAGGGGGCTACTTCACAAGCATCCTATTGTGCTTTTAAATATTTAATTTCTTCAATTTTAAGCAGCTAAATCATAATTTTGAAAAGGCAACTAGGTGTTAACTCAGAGTGTGTTTTAAAAAAAAATAACATTTACACATTCACTATACATTAAATAGTATATTAATGGTTTATTAATTAAAGTTATGTTACTGCAATGTGTTACTTATTGATGATTGTGGATTGCATGTGTAGGTGAGAATCAATTCAGGTTGCTTTATGAACTTCTTTTATTGTTACAAAATGTAATTACATCGAAAATAAATACAAATACAGTACGCTAATGTTGTCTATGCATTAATACCAACATATACCTCCTGTTGATTTAATTATAAATACATCTAGTTTGTGTAAATCATTAACACTAGAGATGTGTTACTATATATATATTCTCTATCTTTTAAAGGTACATCTCTCCATCTCAATCCTACAGTTAAGTGTGTCACACAACTTTCATCTCCGTCTTATCCCATTCGTCACAATAGACTTATGTTGACATATGTGACACCTGATTCTCAGCTGCATTACTAACTTTCAAAAGCTCCTCTTTAAGATGTGTAAAGTTTAGGGAAGTGAACGCATGGGAAGCAATCAGTTTTATCAGTCAATTTCACACTTCAACTGTCACAGAGTACTGCAGATCCAATGTACCTTCCCAATTCCTCCCGCTTGCTATTTCCCACTTTCCCTAAATCCAAAGCTATAAATTCTTACCGCCAGCAGGTGAGAAGAGTTTGCCATTCAAGACATGATTTGCATCTCTGGCATTTAGCCTCCAATCAGAGGACAGCTATAAGCCCTCGGCAAGCCATCTAGCCATGAGTTAATATTAAAGACCTACACCATCGTAAATCGTGGAGTTGAGTTTAGTCGGCTAGGCAACGGCAATTACTGGCATTGTATTCACCGCAGCCCCATGTGGATGTGATAGGAGGTACGGCACGTTACATTCACTGCCTATATGTTCTTTCCTGCACAGTATTTACTTCATATCAATGTAACATTATTGTTTCAAACAGGGCCAGGAGTGAGACACTACAACGGGCCAATGGTGCCAAGTTTGGGCCGCATTCAACGACAGAACACTGTATATACAATATAGGGGATGGGGAGGGAAATATATTAACATAGTGTGTCCTTTCTAATACTTATCTTGCATTTTGTAGCTTAGGTTTCTGTCTGTAATTGGTTCCAAGGACCTGAAGTCGACAGTGTGGCGGTTGCTGCCTTGCATTCTGTCAAACCGTCTTGCCATCGCCACAACCTGTACTGGGCCAGGGAATAAGGCCTGTTTCAGGGACTTCTTTCTGAAGACCATTCTTCACAGTGAGTTTTGATATTATTAAATGTGTTACACTTGTTTTCTCAGCTTTTGAGTAAATTCTTAAAACTCATGTGTACGACCATGTGTGATTAAAATGTAACTCAATGTGCTTTATTTGTTTATATGAGCTATTTGGAAAAACCCTACAACCTGGGATGCCAAGGATGAGGGGGTCCAGATTCAGGTCACCCGTTACCTGAAAGGGGCCTCACGTTGTGAAGGCGGAAGGCGGCTGCGCACAAGGGAGAGGGAGCTGCTGCAGTGAGGGTCAACATCAAGTCTCGGACCACCTGTCTCAAAGCCACCCCCCTTTTTGTCGACCAGACCAATGCAATAGTTATGTCCCCTTCCTGCACTACTAATGTATATACTTTCGTATAACTCTATCCTGCTAGTGCACTGTACCTTATTCCACTCACATTGTACGTGGGCAAACAGTATATATACTATATACCTATAAAAATATATATATGTCAAATGGCATCCAATGTATATTAAATAATAAAAATAGGAGTAGGCATGACACTGGATTGACTCTGAAAATAATAGTATTTCTTCTGACTGGCAGCTGTAGTGCCACTGGTCGGAAGAAGGGCGGTGGGCTTTCTTAGGAAAACCACACATGAACGACAGGAGAACGGCTGCTGCTTGACAAAGCGGCCTATCGCGGGCGGCGGGTGAATGAGCGCCAATCTGTTGTACGGCGCTCGACCACTCTGGAGGGACGCCGGCCTCCCATATGATCATAGCTGGTGCTGAATTTAATTGATAAAATTGAACTGTGACTTGTAAATATAAACCAATCTAAAAGGTATAATATGTTTTATTGCATTTAAAAAAGGCAAGAGATAAATGAGAGAAAGATGGGCTACTTGTATCAGTTAGTATGTTTACTTAACAGTCACGTAAAAAAGTGTTACAATCATTACTGGTCTCCCTTATTTCATTGTATTTTCACTCAAAGTCACTTGAAGCATGCGATTATGTATGATATACAACATCTCAAAAACGTGTGTGATTAAATAAAGCCATATAAGATAATAAAGTGTCATATAATATGGTATTTAAATGCTGTCTGTTCTTCAAAGGTTTTCTCTGTCCCCTAGCTCCTCCCCCTCTGTACCGTGTGACAACCACAACTCATCAACCGAGCGTATGCCGGAGCCGCACTTATCTGCTCCTTCTCCTTCTGTCTATCCTCCTTCTATCTTTGATCGTTGTCCCGCTGCGCTCAGCCCAAACCCTCCACGTCTTTTCAGCATCTCTTTCTACCCCCAAACTCATCAGAGGAGCAAAACTCCCGTGGATTCTTTCATTTGGAGTTTCTCTACAAACGCACTTCTTTTTTTTTTCCGCAGGAGTGGTTTTTACACTTTGAACTTACTCTTCTTCCCCTAGGTGACCATGGCCGTACCGGCTGCTTTGATCCAGCCAACCACTCTGGTCCAGGCGCCTTCGATCTCCACTCCTTCCGCGACCATGTCCCCGCCGTCAACAACTTCGTCCCCGTCCCCCTCCGTGGGCCCCTCCGGCCAGAACCTGTTCCGCACGGAGCTCCTCGTCACCACTAGCCCCGGTATCCCGACCCCGACCGGGACTCTGCCCAGCAAGCCAGTCTACTCGACCCCGTCGCCTGTTGAAAACACCCCGCAGAACAATGAGTGTAAAATGGTAGATCTGCGGGGGGCGAAGGTGGCGTCTTTCACCGTGGATGGCTGCGAACTCATCTGCCTGCCCCAGGCTTTCGATCTGTTTCTCAAGCATCTGGTCGGAGGTCTGCACACGGTGTACACCAAGCTGAAGAGACTGGAGATCACGCCGGTGGTGTGCAATGTGGAGCAGGTCCGCATCCTGCGAGGGCTCGGGGCCATCCAGCCAGGAGTCAACCGCTGTAAACTCATCTCCAGAAAAGACTTCGAGACTTTGTACAATGACTGCACCAATGCCAGGTGAGTGGAGACATGAGAGATGATCATCTGATCTAATGGTTTTACATCTGATCTAATGGTTTTACGCAAACTGAAGTTTAGCGCGTCAAGGTAGAAAAGCTGTAAGACAGGAAGGGGGAGACATTTTCCATTTTGTCGAAGTCAAATGGTTGATAGGTCGTTTATCTGTAATGACTCAACTTTAGGTCATTTTTGTAATGCTCTATTGTGCCAAATGTGACTATAGGCCTAGGCTGTTATGGAGTTTTCAGTAGGTTAACGGGAGAACACGGGTGGACATGGCGAGGGCGCGCAGCTCGGAAAAGATTTGGCAGGTTGATGGCAGTTGCATGTATTCCTATTGCAAAGAGTTGACTTGGATTGAGTGACTTGCTCAATCCAAACGAATGTTAAAACGCAAGTCACATTTTAGTCAGTTGAAAGTGTTACTAAATTAGGCTACTTGAGGACAAGTGCCCAAAACACACATCAAGTTGAACACCATTTCCTGGAGGGAAAGCTCCCACATGAAAAAATACTACAGTTTACTATAGCATTCTGTAGTTAACTGTAGTATATTGTACAATACTATACTAGTAGTATACCTCTATCATGTGTAGTACTTCCTATAGAATTGGGTAGTATACTGTAGAATACTATAGTAAATACTACAGTATACAGCAGACTGCAAAAACACTACAGTCCACAAAACACTACAGTAATTACATAGTATACTACAGTATTTATTTTGCATATACCCTGCCCATCCCTTCTCCATATCTCAGTTTGTGCCAACCATAAGTGAAAAACCTACATGCCAAGTATAGACCATATTTTTCAGAAAACAGCATAAGTTGTGAACTATCCATTCAGACTTCAGACCTACCCGACAAAGCCTTCACTTCTATGTCAAAGATAATAAAACAAAGCACTATAATTAATATTACAGTAATGTCTGCAAAAGCAGTACAGTAAATACTACAGTAAATACTACAGTAAATACTACAGTATAATACAGTCTGCAAAAACAGTAATTACTATAGTATATTCAAACGTTTTTCTTTTACTACAGTATACTACATTCATATCCACAACACTACAGTCAATATTACAGTATTCACCGCAAATACAATACAGTGAATACTAATGTAAAGTGTGCGATAACACTACAGTGAGTACTATAGGATTTAACCATAGTATACTATAGTATTCTTTCATTAGGGAGCTCTTGTCCACTGTGTGGAAGCCCTACCACATTTCCACTCTAAATTAAGCTCACCATTAACTCTACTTTATTTTTAAATGACATTGAAATAAAAGTAGGTTATCCTATATCAGCTGTCCTCGCCATAGGGGCAATCATTTACATTATTTGAACTTTAAATTAAGTAAACAACATTTTAAAACATTAGACCATAGAGAATTTAAATAATTACATTTAAATTGCTTAATATACTGTTTGTGTTCAGATGAATAAATACTTTTCCTAGGGAAGTCAGTAGTTGATTTTGTCCCTAGTTAAAATTACACCTGGATCGTTAGAAAATACACTCGTTTTTTTCCCCCAGCCATGCTAATGTGTAGGAGGATTTTATGGGCAAGAGATTTAGGTAGAGATCAATACTTGATCTAAAGCCATTTTTAGTGTGCTGTTGGTTATATGCTGTGATGTATAGCTCAATCTGATAGGATGGGTTGAATCAGGTCAAATATGCCATCTAATCTGTTATGATTGATTTAATATTGATCTCCCATCGCAAAATGAGCTGGAAATGCAAATATGATGGAAAGTCTAACATGAGCAGAGATAGATGGGGGTTTATGGGAGAGTCCTTAAAGCCTTAAGATGAATGCATTAAACAGTAAGTCGCTCTGTATAAGAGCTTCTGTTAAATGACTCAAATATAAAATGTAAAAACAACACTATCTGGGAGAAATGTTACGGTAGGATGATGCTGAGTGTGTAATGTTACCGGTGTATTTGAGGATGATGCTGAGTGTGTAATGTTACCGGTGTATTTGAGGATGATGCTGAGTGTGTAATGTTACCGGTGTATTTGAGGATGATGCTGAGTGTGTAATGTTACCGGTGTATTTGAGGATGATGCTGAGTGTGTAATGTTACCGGTGTATTTGAGGATGATGCTGAGTGTGTAATGTTACCGGTGTATTTGAGGATGATGCTGAGTGTGTAATGTTACCGGTGTATTTGAGGATGATGCTGAGTGTGTAATGTTACCGGTGTATTTGAGGATGATGCTGAGTGTGTAATGTTACCGGTGTAT
Organism: Thymallus thymallus; assembly: GCA_023634145.1. Taxonomy (NCBI): domain Eukaryota; kingdom Metazoa; phylum Chordata; class Actinopteri; order Salmoniformes; family Salmonidae; genus Thymallus; species Thymallus thymallus. The sequence goes on from CM042408.1 coordinate 34,200,622, forward strand.
TTGAGGATGATGCTGAGTGTGTAATGTTACCGGTGTATTTGAGGATGATGCTGAGTGTGTAATGTTACCGGTGTATTTGAGGATGATGCTGAGTGTGTAATGTTACCGGTGTATTTGAGGATGATGCTGAGTGTGTAATGTTACCGGTGTATTTGAGGATGATGCTGAGTGTGTAATGTTACCGGTGTATTTGAGGATGATGCTGAGTGTGTAATGTTACCGGTGTATTTGAGGATGATGCTGAGTGTGTAATGTTACCGGTGTATTTGAGGATGATGCTGAGTGTGTAATGTTACCGGTGTATTTGAGGATGATGCTGAGTGTGTAATGTTACCGGTGTATTTGAGGATGATGCTGAGTGTGTAATGTTACCGGTGTATTTGAGGATGATGCTGAGTGTGTAATGTTACCGGTGTATTTGAGGATGATGCTGAGTGTGTAATGTTACCGGTGTATTTGAGGATGATGCTGAGTGTGTAAGGTAATTGTTATATTACATTTTGCTGTGAGACACACACTCGCTTGCATAAACACAAATATGCAGATGCACACACACACACATTTTATTGTCACAAACAAATAGGAATTTATGGGTGGTTTCCCATAAGGTTTACATATCTGAATTTAAATATTCAGTTATTTGCAGTATAATCAAGAGTAAGTATTTTATTGTTCGCTACTATTGAATCAATAATAATGAAATGAATCAAATGTACTGAAGCGTGAATTACTTTTTCAGAGTATATATGAATTTGCTCACAATTAATTCTGAGCAAGAGACAGCAATGTTTGCAATGCATATAGCAGAATATGCAAACATACCATTTTGTAACATTTGACCATGTGTATGGGCCCCTGTATACTGAAGATGGTTAGTTATTTATTAGGATTGAAAATGCTAAATCAGCTTTCCTCAGTGTTTTGAACTTCTTTTCTATGCACTATTCAGATATGCTATGTGTACATGTTGATACCAATGGATTCATACATTACTGTATTTCAACATCTTAACATTTCATCTCGACATCTGGCCTTAAAACAATTTCTTTCCTATATCCTATTCACACACACACACACACACACACACACACACACACACACACACACACACACACACACACACACACACACACACACACACACACACACACACACACACACACACACACACACACACACACACACACCTCTCTCATCATGCAGCATTTACACAAACCTGACAAACCTGCGACCTCCCCTTCAGATAGAGAGTTCTGGAGCAGTTCTAGACCACTGTGGTTGAGTTTCACCTTTATGCCTGTATTCTCTGAGTGTGTGGTTGAACTCCCCGGGTTGTGATTGAAGAGGTGGGGAACGGATGGGAATAACTTATCATTTAAAGTGCTTGGTTGAACCTATTTCTGCTGTTTGGAGCTCAGTCAGGGAAGTTGTAATTCAGAGCAATGTATGCTGAAAAGTATACCCATAATTGCCTGGGTAATTTGTGGGCTTTTTAGTCCACCAAAAAAGTTGCCACATGTAGGACAATGATACAGTTTACTCAACATTAGTGCTGTGGCCTGACATGGTTTGTTTTTTATCCCAAGTCCTTTTCACCTTTTCACAATGACGTTCTACTTTTTCGTAGTGCCGTTTTTTGGTGACAATGTTGTTCATAATAGTCCTCTACAAGTGTCAGTCCATGACATTTAAGATGCGTGATTATATTTTTTATGAACATGGCCTTATTTCTATTACAGCATATTGGATGACTGTCATTCATATTCCGTTCACCCAGCTCAATGTAACAGCGATAGGTTTAGCCCACTACTTGATACTACATGAATGTTCTCTGTACCGATCATGAGGTTGCTAGAAGCTAGCCTATGAATGAAAGTGTACAATGAAGGTGCACAGGTCGAGAGCATTTTGAGTAATTAAGGTGACAGACATTGACACATTCAATGCCGCCTTGCACACTCTTGCCTGCTTTTAGCTGGTAATCATTAGTCAAACAGTTGCAAATGTGAGTTTCTATTGGAAGAATTAAGGTATGTTTATCCCTGTTTCACTCCGTTTTGCTGCTGTTTAAGAAACGTTTTCCAACAGAATCGGTGAAAGGGATACATCCCTGATCACACGCAAACACAGTTCACTTCATACTAGATACATACAAACAGCTCGTTGTATATATAATTCCTTTGCATCTGTCCACACGCTCTCCTCCTCTCACCCTTTCCCTTTGCTTGTGGATCACACATCGGCTGTCTGTGACCAGGCAAAAAAAAATATTTCCAAGCCAAACCTTCATATCTTGACCACTAACCGCTACACACAGCCTACATCGCTTTCACGTCATAGTCAACATAGCCACTAGAACTATGATCATGCAGTACAGTGTAGTCAGCAGCAATCTGTTTAGCAGTTACACCAGCAGGGCAATACATTAATACAACCAAAAGCTTACCTTGATTTGGAAGAGTTCCAGTGTTGGATAGCCATAGCCAGCTAGCTAACATAGCATCCCTCTCTGTTTGAGTAGGCTAAACTAGCTAACATAGCATCCCTCTCTGTTTGAACTGGGTGTTTGAGTAGGCTAAACTAGCTAACATAGCATCCCTCTCTGTTTGAGTAGGCTAAACTAGCTAACATAGCATCACTCTCTGTTTGAGCTGGGTGTTTGAGTAGGCTAAACTAGCTAACATAGCATCCCTCTCTGTTTGAGCTGGGTGTTTGAGTAGGCTAAACTAGCTAACATAGCATCACTCTCTGTTTGAGCTGGGTGTTTGAGTTGGCTAAACTAGCTAACATAGCATCCCTCTCTGTTTGAGCTGGGTGTTTGAGTAGGCTAAACTAGCTAACATAGCATCCCTCTCTGTTTGAGCTGGGTGTTTGAGTTGGCTAAACTAGCTAACATAGCATCCCTCTCTGTTTGAGCTGGGTGTTTGAGTTGGCTAAACTAGCTAACATAGCATCCCTCTCTGTTTGAGCTGGGTGTTTGAGTAGGCTAAACTAGCTAACATAGCATCCCTCTCTGTTTGAGCTGGGTGTTTGAGTTGGCTAAACTAGCTAACATAGCATCCCTCTCTGTTTGAGCTGGGTGTTTGAGTTGGCTAAACTAGCTAACATAGCATCCCTCTCTTTTTGAGTAGGCTAAACTAGCTAACATAGCATCCCTCTCTGTTTGAGCTGGGTGTTTGAGTAGGCTAAACTAGCTAACATAGCATCCCTCTCTGTTTGAACTGGGTGTTTGAGTAGGCTAAACTAGCTAACATAGCATCCCTCTCTGTTTGAGCTGGGTGTTTGAGTAGGCTAAACTAGCTAACATAGCATCCCTCTCTGTTTGAGCTGGGTGTTTGAGTTGGCTAAACTAGCTAACATAGCATCCCTCTCTGTTTGAGCTGGGTGTTTGAGTAGGCTAAACTAGCTAACATAGCATCCCTCTCTGTTTGAGCTGGGTGTTTGAGAAGGCTAAACTAGCTAACATAGCATCCCTCTCTGTTTGAGTAGGCTAAACTAGCTAACATAGCATCCCTCTCTGTTTGAGCTGGGTGTTTGGGTAGGCTAAACTAGCTAACATAGCATCCCTCTCTGTTTGAGCTGGGTGTTTGAGAAGGCTAAACTAGCTAACATAGCATCCCTCTCTGTTTGAGCTGGGTGTTTGAGTAGGCTAAACTAGCTAACATAGCATCCCTCTCTGTTTGAGCTGGGTGTTTGAGTAGGCTAAACTAGCTATCTGCATTTGACAAAATCTAAGCAAGTGAAAGTGAAAGTGAATGAAAAAAAATACTATGAAATATAGCGCTCTCTAGCTCTCTCTCTCGCTCTCTCTCCTTAATTTTGGAAGAAATTAATTTGTTCAAAACTGTTCAACTATTGTCTTTCTCTCTCTTTGAGTCAACTACTCACCACATGTTATCCACTGTAGTGCTAACTAGCTGTATGCTTTCAGTACTACCCAGTCCTTTGATTGGGTGGGCAACATGTCACCCTACAGTGCAAAACGGTGTGTTTTAATCAATTATTTGGTGACGTAAATATATTTAGTATAGTTTTATCTAAAAACCTGCACAATAGGTCTCACTTTTTCACATGGCTCTTTTTCCCATATACGGGTTGAAAATTGTAGATTTTGTCATTGATAAGCTCCTAAATTGGCTGTAGAGTAACATACTATAGACGATGTCAGAGCTCAGGTTCTCCGTTTCACGGCGCCGTATCAGTTTTGACTGACAGCCTTTATAAACCTGAGAACCGCGTGCGACAAGAAGATGCCCGCCACCCCTCTTTTGCACATATGTTGTAGTCTGAGTGAGATCCTTTAAATGGAGAGGAGTCGATGTGTTCTGCAAGATGAGCATTTGCGGATTATAATAAATACCATACAAGCAAACCACACACCAGTTAGTCAAAATGTGCAGGTAGCCCAGTGGTTAGAGTGTTGGGCCCGTAACTCAAAGGTTGCAGGATCGAATCCCCGAGCTGACAAGGTAAAAATCTGTCGTTCTGCCTCTGAACAAGGCAGTTAACCTACTGTTCCTAGGCCGTCATTGGAAATAAGAATTTGTTCTTAACTGACTTGCCTAGTAAAATAAAATTGACATTATCAACATTTATGATCTCTTTGTTTCATCCACAGTTCCAAGGATGCGTTATTCTGTCCTGAACAGAATGAGCCTATGTTTGTCATATTATGAAGAAAATTAGCCTCGGAACACGCACTTGAATTCACTCATGACTCCATTCTATGTGAACAAAAATGACAATATATTTGGCTGAAGTGCCTTTTGAAAGCCTACCACTGTAATATCTTGTTATATAACTTAGCTAGTCATGTTGGCAATAGAAACACTTTTAAATGATGCTCACCTGACCCAGATTGTGATTTATAATGGAACGTTTTTGGATTGCGTAAACAAGACCAGTAGTTGTGTGATGTTTGGGATGCAGGGCTGTGTGTACCAAACAAAAAACGACAAAAAAACACATTATATTAAAGGCTCTTTCCTTGTGTCATAAAAGTGCATTGAAATTACTTAGGAACTGTGCGCAGTTTGGAGAAGTGTGTCGCCACTCGGCGACATAAATTAGACCTTTCACTCAAACACTTCTAATCGTTTTTTTCTTCTTTTTTTTTTTTTTTTAACTTGCACCTTCTCCACATTTAAATCAAAATTATTATTATTATTATTATTATTATTATATTACTGAATGTATCTAGAGTATTTTCAGATATAGTTATTGACAAATGCTGTGAAAAGTACAGCAAATATAAAATGCACATCAAATCAACAGCGTAATGTTTGGATTCAGTCGTGTCAGGTGAACTGTTGTGTCCTCACCTTTGATCTGATAATTTCCCCATAATCTCCAAAGTGTTATCTTTCAGTTGTAACCATGGTAATGCATATGCTTTTTATAGTTCCTCTGTTAGAAACATTTACGTTTTGTCTCTATCCATATAAAGCCAATTTCCATGAGTGTGAGGGGTTAAAAAAACAGACACTCATTTCAGCCACTGTGTGAATAGTGACATGGCATCACTATGCAATATTACTTCTGATGTTTCACCAAGATGAGGCCTTGGGTGGAAATGTTGCCACTATATGTATTATGCTCGCTTTAGATTACAACTTTTTGAATATGTTAGAATATGTTTTGGGTCTTGGGTATTGTTGGTGGCACTTTATTTGACAGTTCACTTATTATATGTTTACTTAAGTAATATGGTAATTACTCAGCAGTTGATACATTATTGGTGTGCTTGCTTTCATTGCTGTGTGATATTCTATAGGTCGGATGCCTTCTGTCCCCAATGCTACTGTCTAGGCAAGCTGCTTTTAGGCTACTGTATCTATTTCTATGCGGAGTGCAATGATTTATTAGCATTTCAAATAAAATAACATCTCATTTGATTTGTCACATGCACCGAATACAACAGGTTTCACCTTACAGTGAAAGGCTTACTTACAAGCCATTAACCAACAATGCAGTTTTAAGAAAAATAGGTGTTAAGTAAAAAATAGATAAGTAAAAAAATTAATAATTAATGAACAGCAGTAAAATAACAGTAGCGAGGCTATATACAGGGGGTACCAGTCCCGAGTCAATGTGCGGGGGTACAGGTTAGTAATGAGGCTATATACAGGGGGTACCAGTACCGAGTCAATGTGCGGGGGTACAGGTTAGTAATGAGGCTATATACAGGGGTACCGGTACAATGCAAATAGTCCAGGTAGCAATTTGATTAACTGTTCAGGAGTCTTATGACTTGGGGGTAGAAGCTGTTGAGAAGCCTTTTGGACCTAGACTTGGTGCTCCAGTACCGCTTGCCGTGCGCTAGCAGAGAGAACAGTCTATGACTTGGGTGGCTGGAGTCTTTAACAAATTTTCCTTCATGTACTTTCAAGGGACTCTCTTGCCAGATTACCTGGGTCAGAGACATATCCTGAATCAGTTCTATCTCTACTTTCGCCCCAGATTGCCACTGCAGATCCTGGATCAGTAATGATACATTCCTACTTTCAACCCTGTTCCTTCACACAGTAAACAGATCCTAGGTCAGCTATACCCCTTCTGTCCTCCCAGATTAACACTGCTCCTTTTTCCCCTTCACAAAGACACAGATCCTAGGTCAGTTTTAATATCCCCACCTTGACCCCAGATTACCACTGCCCCTTTTGCCCCTTCACACAAACACAGATCCTAGGTCATTTAATAAGCCAGATTTCCTTTCCCTTAATGCACAGTATTATGACACCAAGCCCACAAGAAAAAGGCCCCATCATACTTCAGCTGCTTGTTTTCCTTTTCGCTTCTCCCTTGTGGGGACAGAGAGGGCTTTTCAGTGCTGACTGTGTGACTGTGATACTTGAACTCTGGGATAGGTTATTATAACACAGGGGAGGTGGCACGCCGCCTTTTGCAGCTATCGCAGCTCTGTCATTGGAGGGTTTGGTTAGAAGCAGGCTATCCGGTAGCGGGGCAGAAATGCAGAGGTTAATTGACAATCATTGTCTACCCCTGAAGGTTAGACACACTAACGCCCCAGATGACGCGTTGGGAATGGGACTGACTTTTCACTTACACACCATTTTTAAATAGATTTCCCCTTTAAAGTAAAACGTTGCCTGTTCTGTAATGTCTGTGATGTTAGATGAATGGGGGAGAGGTTAAGGTTCAAAGATATAGCAGCATGGTATTGACAGGATAGTGTATTTTATTTTCTCCCCAGACATCACCCCACTCTCTCTCTCTCTCTCTCTCTCTCTCTCTCTCTTTCTCTCTCTCTCTCTCTTTCTCTCTCTCTCTCTCTCTCTCTCTCTCTCTCTTTTATTTTGGCGTGTTTACACCTAAACAAACATTTGAGCAAATTAAGGTAATTGGTTGGTTTAGCACTCAGTATTTGTATTTGTTTATATTAGGGGTCCAATACATTAAAGCACTTCCATTACATATAAAACAAATGTTAAAACATCATATAACATTATTACACCACAACATATGTTTAATGTTTAATACCACAATACAACAATATCACAATGTATACATATGCATGTGTCTGTACCTTTGTGTGTGTCTCTCCCGAGTGGTGCAGTGGTCTAAGGCACTGCATCTCAGTGCAAGAGGTGTCACTACAGTCCCTGGTTTGAATCTAGGCTGTGTCACATCCGGCAGTGATTGGGAGTCCCATAGAGCGATGCACAATTGGACCAGTGTCATCCAAGTTTGGCCGGGGTAGGCCTTCATTGTAAATAAGAGTTAGTTCTTAACTGACTTGCCTAGTTAAATAAAGGTTAAATATAAAAATAAAAATATAATTTTCAGTCCCCATTGTTCCATAAGGTCTATTTTTTTACTGTTTTTTAAATCTGATTCTACTGCTTGCATTAGTTACCTGATGTGGAATAGAGTTCCATGTAGTCATGTCTCTATGTAGTACTGTGCTCCTCCCATAGTCTGTTTTGGACTTGGGGACTGTGAAGAGATCTCTGGTGGCATGTCTTGTGGGGTATGCATGGGTGTCTGAGCTGTGTGCTAGTATTTTAAACAGACAGCTCGGTACATTCAGCTTGTCAACACTTCTTTCAAAAACAAGTAGTGATGAAGTCAATCTCTCTTCCACTTTGAGCCATGAGAGATCGGATCACATGCTTGTCATTAATGTGAGCTCTCCGTGTACTTTTAACTGCCAGCCATGCTGCCCTGTTCTGAGCCAACTGCAATTTCCCATGTCCCTCTTTGTGGCACCTGACCACACTACTGAACAGTGGTCTAGGTGTGACAAAACTAGGGACTGAAGGACCTGCCTTGTTGATAGTGTTGTTAAGAAGGCAGAGCAGCCAGCTTGTCTAATGTCTACCCTCTCTCTCTCTCTCTCTCTCTCTCTCTCTCTCTCTCTCTCTCTCTCTCGCTTTCTCTCTCCTTTCATTCTCTCTTGGCTGAGCTCTCTCTTATAATATATTTGTCTTCGACGAGGCACAGTTGTGTTCACAGGTACTCAGTGGAGATTTCTGGATCCGATTAAAATCACTCCCCAGTCTGAGTGGGTGCTAAGATACCTGTCACCTGGCAACCACATCCAAGAGGGAGCCGAAGTGATAATAACTTTCAAAACAGCAGAGTGACAGATGCCTGACTAGAGAGAGAGAGAGAGAGAGAGAGAGAGAGAGAGAGAGAGAGAGAGAGAGAGAGAGAGAGAGAGAGAGAGAGAGAGAGGAGAGAGAGGAGAGAGAGAGAGAGAGAGAGAGAGAGAGAGAGAGAGAGAGAGAGAGAGAGAGAGAGAGAGAGAGAGAGAGAGAGAGAGAAGGCTTGTTAAAACACAAATTCACTCAAGCACTTTCTTGAAAGTGAAAGTCCCATTGAAATCCCACTCTCACACTGTTCTTAAGGATAGGAAATAAATAGTTATAATTTCCTTTTATATTTATTGTCAGCACTGTTGAATTTAATTAGCTGCATGCTCAAATTAATGGTGCATCTGGCAGATGGCGGCTTAGTGTTTTTTTTATGCAAACAAATTGGAGTCTGCTTGAAAACCACAGTTGTTTTATGGACTCGTTTTTCACAAGTGCAAATATCTATCACTGATATTTATATCCTCAGTGATATTTCAATAAATATCTTCTTCTTATTTTTTAAACCTTTATTTAACTAGGCAAGTCAGTTAAGAACAAATTCTTATTTACAATGACATCCTACCCTAGCCAAACCTGGGCCAATTGTGCGCCATCCTATGGGACTCCCAATCACGGCCGAATGTGATACAGCCTGGATTCAAACCAGGGACTGTAGTGACACCTCTTGCACTGAGATGCATTGCCTTAGACCGCAACTTTTTCTATTTGAAGTTGATCACTTGAAAGAGCTGAAGACACAATAAACAGTTTTTTAATAAACCCATCCATCCATGAATTGAATTATCAAACTGGATTCAACTAGTTTCGTTAACAGTGATATTTCCCTGTTCGATCCACACCTGAGACTGGCTGTCCACCGGTCCAACACTCTTTTTTTCCCTGAGCTCTGCCCCAAGCTCAGTAATCTCTGGCTTGTCTTTAGACACCAGTCTCCATCACATTACGTTTTAGGGAGCCATGGCGAAGTCACTGGCGCTTGTTCCAGTTGCTAAATGCTAGTGACAGAAGTTAGAGGAGAGCAGATGAGATTTCCTGATTGGAGAACGAATGCCGGGGCCCGAGCTCCGTTTAATATGGTCACGTAGAGAAATTGATATTCCTGTGAAATTAATTAATTTTTCACATAGCCCAAAGCTGGGGAGTTTAAAAAGAGTGCACACTTGCTGGTTTTCTCCTATTTCCTCCCTCTTAAAAAATTATTTTTATAGCCTAATTATATTAATACTTTTGCCCCAAGGATGAAAAGATAATTTTACAAATGCATTTGGAACTATATATCACTGAGTATTTATGATTAAATTATGCAAATAAGCACGCTCCCATCCTTTGCCGGCCCAGATTGTCTAATTAGGATTGATATGAGGAATAGATGTAGTGGAATCTGAATACAAGCATGTCCAAAGAGCAGAAAAAAAGGACATGAATCCTTAAAAAGTGTGTATCGTTGGTTGTTTTTCTTTTTTTTCCTTCCCCTCCTTCTCTCTCTCTCTCTCCATCTCTCTCTCTCTCTCTCTCTCTCTCTCTCTCTCTCTCTCTCTCTCTCTCTCTCTCTCTCTCTCTCTCTCTCTCTCTCTCTCTCTCTCTCTCTCTCTCTCTCTCTCTCTCTCTCTTAGTCCTGAATTGACGCTTTGCCTGTTGGATGGATCGTCGGAGGGCATAGCGGGATTTCCTTGAATGCGGCAGCTCTACCCTTTAGGTCATTGCGGATGTTGCCTGTAATCCATGGCTTCTGGTTGGTGAATGTACATATGGTCACTGTGGGGATGACTTCATCGATGCACTTATTGATGAAGCCAGTGACTGATGTGGTGCCATCGGAAGAATCCCGGAACATATTCCAGTCTGTGCTAGAAAAACAGAACAATCCTGTAGCCTAGCATCTGCATCATCTGACCACTTCTTTATTGACCGAGTCACTGGTGCTTCCTGCTTTAGTTTTTGCTTGTAAGCAGGAATCAGGAGGATGGAATTATGGTCAGATTTGCCAAAAATGGAGGGCGAGGGAGAGCTTTGTACGCTTCTCTGTGTGTGGAGTAATGGTGGTTTAGAGTTATTTTACCTCTGGTTGCACATTTAACATGCTGGTAGAAATGAGGTAAAACAGATTGAAGTTTTCCTGCATTAAAGTCCCCGGCCACTAGGAGCGCCGCCTCTGGATCAGTCTTAGTGCCAGCATCGGTTTGTGGTGGTATATAGACAGCTATGAAAAATATAGATGAAAACTCTCTTGGTAAATAGTGTGGTCTACAGTTTATCATGAGATACTCTACCTCAGGCGAACAAAACCTTGAGACTTCCTTAATATTAGATTTTGTGCACCAGCGGTTGTTTACAAATATACAAAGACTTACCAGAGTCTGCTGTTCTATCTAGCCGGTGCAGCTGATATCCACTACCCCTTGTCTTACCGGAGGTAAACCTCACCAGCTGTATGTTATCCATGTCGTTGTTCATTCTCTGTTAATGTCCCGTTGGTAGGATATCCGTGATCGTAGCTCGTCTATATAGTTATCCAATGATTGTACGTTGGCTAATAAGACTGATGGTCGAGGCAGATTATCCACTCACCGTCGGATCCTTACAAGGTACCCCGACCTACGTCCATGATATCTCTGTCTCTTTCTCCTGCCAATGACTCGGATTTGGGCCAATCCTTCGCGTCCGACTCGTTAAAGAAAGACACATTATGCACAAAATAAATTACAAATAACACTGAAAAAACACACAGAATAGCACAATTGTTTAGGAGCCCGTAAAACATTCGTATAAAGGGATTAGGGTGCCATTTGAGACGCATCCTATGTGTCTCCTCCTCCTTATTAATGGGGAGTGTAATAAGGCAAGAGAATATCATTGGACGAAAATACTTCTAATAATTCTATGAAGTAATGCCATTTTAATTAGGAAACTTTATCTCTGTGTTATTGTGATAATAGTAGCCAAAGCTTATGCATATTGTAATGTGTTATAGATCTGTATCTTACTGGACACATACTATTATAATTAATTATAGTTAGTTATTTACAGGTTAGGGTTATATTTATTGAATGTCCATCTTTTCCCCACCATTTTACTCAAATGTCAGGTGACTTCTCTAACTGTTAGGTTGTTATTAATTATTTTTTTCCTTACTAGGCAAGTCAGTTAAGAACAAATTCTTATTTTCAATGACGGCCTAGGAACAGTGGGTTAACTGCCTTGTTCAGGGGCAGAACGACAGATTTTTACCTTGTCAGCTCAGGGATTCGATCCTGCAACCTTTCAGTTATGGGCCCAACACACTAACCACTAGGCTACCTGCCGCCTCAAATTTATGGCGGGATTCAATCTGATAGCGCTTTGTCCACAATGCATGTTTCATAGTTCATGTTTCCATGTTCGCAGAGACCACATTAACAGAAACATTTGACGGCTCAATTGGAAATTACTTTTAAATTGTGCAAATCCGCGATTGGATTTATCCCGGCTTTAGGTCAGGACAAGGCAAGCTCCTCCTAGTTAAGAATAAAAACATACAGTGCATTCGGAAAGTATTCAGAACCCTTGACTTTTTCCACATTTTCTACGTTACAACCTTATTCTAAAATGTATTAAATGAGTCTACACACAATACCCCATAATGACAAAGTGAAAACAGGTTTTTATACATTTTAGCAAATGTATTTAAAATAAAAACAGAAATACCTTATTTACATAAGTATTCAGACCCTTTGCTATGAGACTCAAAATTGAGCTCAGATGCATCCTGCTTCCGTTGGAGTCCACCTGTGGTAAATTCAATTGATTGGACATGATTTGGAAAGTCACACACCTGTCTATATAAGGTCTCACAGTTGACAGTGCATGTCAGACCAAAAATCAAGCCATGAGGTCGAAGGTATTTGTCGGTAGAGCTCCGAGACAGGTTCTGTCTAGGCACAGATATGTGGAAGGGTACCAAAATATGTCTGCAGCATTGAAGGTCTCCAAGAACACACTGGCCTCCATCATTCTTAAAAGGAAGAGGTTTGGAACCACCAAGGCCAGCCCGGGCCAAACAGAGCTATCGGGGGAGAAGTGCCTTGGTCAAGGAGGTGACCAAGAACCAGATGGTCACTCTGACAGAGCTCCAGAGGTCCTCTGTGGAGATGTGAGAACCTTCCAGAAGGACAACCATCTCTGCAGCACTCCACCAATAAGGCCTTTATGGTAGAGTGGCCAGACGGAAGCCACTCATGTTAGTAAGAAACCTGTCACCCTCACTACGGTGAAGCATGGTGGTGGTAGCATCATGCTGTGGGGATGTTTTTCAGCGACAGGGACTGGGAGACTAGTCAGGATCGAGGGAAAGATGAACGTAGCAAAGTACAGAGAGATCCTTGATGAAAACCTGCTCCAGAGCGACCTCAGACTGAGGCGAAGGTTCACCTTCCAACAGGACAATGCAGGAGTGGCATTGAATGCAATGCTGAGTCTCTGAATGTCCTTGAGTGGCCCAGCCAGAGCCCAGACTTGAATCCGATCTAACATCTCTGGAGAGACCTGAAAATAGATGTGAAGCGACACTCCCCATCCAACCCGACAGAGCTTGAGAGGATCTGCAGAGAAGAATGGGAGAAACTCCCCAAATACAGGTGTGCCAAGCTTGTATCGTTATACCCAAGAAGACTCGAGGCTGTATTCACTGCCAAAGGTGCTTCAACAAAGTTCTGAGTAAAGGGTCTGAATAGTTATGTAAATGTGATATTTCCGTTTTTCTTTTTATGTCTAAAAACGTGTTTTTGCTTTGTCGTTATGAGGTTTTGTGTGTAGATTGATGAGGAAAAACAACAATTTAATACATTTTAGAATAAGGCTGTAACGTAACAAAATGTGGAAAAAGTCAAGGGGTCTGAATACTTTTCGAATATACTGTATAATCTCGTACAACAAATGATGGCTGGAAAATATAATTAGAATTTTACATGGCAAAACTATGCCTTGACTCTCACCAGTGGTGGTCAGTGCCGTTTAAGATTATTTCTATTACAGCATATTGAATGACTGTCATTCATATTCCGTTCACCCAGCTCAATGTAACAGCGATAGGTTTAGGCCACTACATGATACTCAAATTATCCCTATACCCATTATGAGGTTGCTACAAGCTAGCCTACTATTGAAAGTTTATAACGTAGGTGCACATGTTGAGACACAAATTGGAGTAATCAAGGTGAAAGACAGTGACAGCTTCAATACAGTCTTGCACACTCTTGCCTGCATCTAGCTGATCTAGTACATAATCATTAGTCCAAAAACTTCTGTTCCATTTTCCATCCAAAACTAGAGTTTCTATTGGAGAAATTCAGGTAGGTCTATCTCCGTTGCGTTACGTTTGCTTCTGTTTAAGAAATTTTTTTTAACAGGAAGGGGGACAGGGCCGTTCCCTGGGGGGCCCCTGTGTTGCTCAATTGTGGCCTACCGGTCAGGTAGTCCGTAACCCGGGAGACTAAGGGTGCTTCCACTTTCATCCTCTTCATCTTCTCACCCAGTAGCTGGGGCTGAATGGTGTTGAAGGCACTGGAGAAGTCAAAAAACATAACCCTCACAGTGCAACCTGCGTTGTCCAGGTGAGAGTAGGCCCTCTGCAGAAGGTAGATGATTGCATCATCCACCTCGATGTTGCACTGGTATGCAAACTGCAGGGGGTCCAGTGATGTACACACCAGGGGTCTGAGGTGAGGAAGGACTAACCTTTCCAGGGTCTTCATGATGTGGGATGTTAGCGCTACAGGTCATTCAGGACAGTGGGGTGCGCCTTCTTGGGCACTGGGACCAGGCAGGATGTTTTCTACAGCACAGGGACCCTCTCCAGGCTCAGGCTAAGGTTTAAGGGTTGCTGGAGTATTCCACACAATTGGTCAGCACAGACCCTAAGCACCCTTTAGCTAATGCCATCAGGGCCCACCGCTTTCCACTGATGTAGTCTCTCCAGCTCTCTCTTCACTTGGTTGGTGGTGAAAGCCAGCCCAGGTGGGGAGGTGGGGGGAAGGGGGGTGTTGAGGATCAGTCCAGAGGGAGCGAGGGCGGAGGTGGGGAGGGGGTCGCTGATTGAGCGCAGCATTTGTTTTTCAACTCAAATCAATGAGCCCAAATAGTCCTCCATGACAACAACATCATAAACAACAGAGTAGGGCTGGATAATAAGTCCTTGGTTTTGGGGTCATGCTCAGGTAAAACAATTTGGCTAATCTATACTTACATATTTCCAAGTCCTATTCTTGAAGATCAAGGGCTATAACATTTATTGGAATGACTGGAATTCTGATAGACTTTGGTTTTTAATGTAAAGATATAATTTAATCATATTATTATATGTAGTAGAAAGCGATGGGTTAGAAGAAGCCTACATAACCAACCCATAAAGTAACATGTAACATCCATATATGACCAGCTATGTAAACTTTAACATGTATTTATCCTGTAATAGATGTTGATCAATAAGTAACATACATGTTAGTCTTCTTCTAATGACTCTTAAAGGGAAAGTAATCTATAAGTAACTGAATGTAATCAGATTACATTACTGAGTTTGGGTAATCCAAAAGATACGTTACTGATTACAATTTTGGACAGGTAACCTGCAAATGTAACCTATTACATTTAGAAAGTAACCTACCCAACCCTGTTTATTTTTGATGAAATTCACTGAGAAGGATGGTCCTCCACTTCCTCCTCTGAGGAGCCTCCACTGGCTTTCACTCACCGCTGGGTTCAATCTCTACCATTCATCTCATTTCCAATCTGTATTTAGCGTCTCTAATCTAACTGATGTGTATCTCTACGGAACCTTGGTGAGTCTTTCTACCAAACACTACAGCTGAGTCTCCCGCCAGCTGCTTCCATAGAGAATCATCATCTCCACAAACCAAAATAATATTTATGCACGTCATTAGTTATAATTCAATACACCCAAATTGACTTGAAAAAACGGTCTTCAATATGCTGTCTGGGCGGATTCAAGTCTTCACATTAAATAGCTTTAGGGGCTCTTTTCTTGTTTTTTGTCAGGAGGTATTGAGTGAGCAGATGCTTTGAAGAACCATAGAAAGTGGTGTTGGTCTCTAGTGTCGTTAGCTTCAGGCCTTTTCCAGGCTGGCGCCAGGTTAAGATTAGATAACAATCGGGGGCTTTAATAGATACTGTTGGAGGCATTGGAGCCTCTCTGAAGCTAACAACAGAAGAAGAAGAGTGGAGAGGGCGTAAAACAATGTAATTTCCTATCTTGTTTTACCCTCTCAATGGGTAACAGAAAATGTAGAGCTACATGTAGACTTGGCTCATACACCAATTTGAAATCACTTAATTGTTTATCAGCAGATCAAATCCGAATTTGGACGAAAGGTGTGAGGGAAAAAAACAGCAAAACTATTAACGTTGAATGTCCAGTAATTCACATTAAAAAACAGCACAGGGTTACACCATAGTGCAACAAGTAAAAATCATCGAATTGCTACAATGCTCCAAATACACATTATGCGTAAAACAACGTTTTAACAGCTTTACGCTTCGATCCCACCGACAGCGTTGGTTCATACATTTCCAATGGAACGCTGCATTTGCCTTGCAGCATTGAGTTGTAGTGCCAGTTGCAGTGCGTTCTGTGTGGTGCATACAGTACGTGGGATTTATCCAATTGTATCTTTAGACGGCTTGACAGAAATGGTAGCAGAACTCATTTTCATAATGGCTTCACATTTAACCTTTATTTAACTAGGCAAGTCAGTTAAGAACAAATTCTTATTTACAATGAAGGCCTACACCGGTCAAACTCGGACAACGCTGGGCCAATTGTGCGCCGCCCTATGGGACTCCCAATCACGGCCGGTTGTGATACAGTCATATATTTCACATTACAAAGTATGTATGTTTTCAGGCATAAGAAAAAAATACCCCATTAAACAATCTGTAGAGTAGATATCGCTCTCTGGTATAGTTTTTATTATTATAATTTTTTAAATACTTTTCCTTACTGCACATCTTTTATCTTCCCATTTCTCAAGTGCTCGCTTCAACAATCACCAAATGATCAACAACGGATGCACTACAATCATATTATACATGTCGGTTATTTTAGCCAAACCTATACACTCCATTTTCTATCACTGTGATAGTTGTGTTCCTATTCGGTCTGCAACCCTTGTGTAGCTTGTCTCTCTTTCTCCCTCTCCATCCCTCTCCTTCATTCTTCCCCCTCTCCCTGTCGCTTCCCCACCTCCCACCTCTCTCTCTCTCTCTCTCTCTCTCTCTCTCTCTCTCTCTCTCTCTCTGACATAGGAAACATACTTTGCCAAAGCATGTGAAATAGATAATAAACAAAGGTGAAATAAAACATATCAAATGAACAGTAAACATTACACTCACAAAAGTTTCAAAGGAATAGAGACATTTCAAATGTCATATTATGTATATGTTATGGTCAAATGTTTTATGACTTTACCATAACGTCATACATTCCTGGTGGAGGCTCTCTTCTCCTGTGCATGCAGTGTGGAGAGAGAGAATCTCACAGGAAGACAAAGGAACTTTTCCTACCTTCAATTAATGGATAAATATAACAATATTTCTGAAAGAACAATTCAGCCAATTGTGTTTAATTTTGGGATATCAGGAAAGACAGTATCACAACATAATGTTATCTTTGTTTGTATACACTTCCCAATTAGGAGGTATGCATCTAATTGTTGTATAAAACAAATGATTAAGTATAAGAATACTTTTGATATGATAGAAATGTGATTTTAGCCTTTTTATGAGATAATGCTTTTCCATGTCAGTTTGCCCACTAACTAAGCCATGCCCCTAATGAGGTCAGAAGAGCGTGTCAGAGTGAGAGTGATGGGACCGCCTCTCTGACCCAAATCTTTAAGAGTACTCGCTAAGAATTTAAATATCAGTTCCAAGAATGTGCAGACTTGAGTCCACACGTTAAAATGGCGAATTTCATAAACAACCCTATATATTTCCAAATAATGGGAGGACTGTTGTCCCCACGTTTGAAAAGGGCTAATTTCAACTCTACAGGCCAGAAAATGAGGGAGCTTGAGATGGTATGAACTCTGAACTATTTAACCAAAGAAGAAGTGAATCCAGGTTATAGCCTAACAGACTGCAGACTGGAAATGTGCGCAAATCTAGTTAGAACACTGACCGACGCTGAAGCATCTACAAAGTGAGATGAAACTCTCACACGACGACCCGGAAAACTCTACAAGGACAATTGCAACATCGACTGG
Organism: Thymallus thymallus; assembly: GCA_023634145.1. Taxonomy (NCBI): domain Eukaryota; kingdom Metazoa; phylum Chordata; class Actinopteri; order Salmoniformes; family Salmonidae; genus Thymallus; species Thymallus thymallus. The sequence goes on from CM042408.1 coordinate 34,218,494, forward strand.
GCAAAACCAGAGCCTCACATCACCAGTTCAGCTATCGAAGCCTTCCCTTCCTCCCTTGAACTCTGAATCTATTGTGTTATAACCAAACTGTCATTCTTTGTTTAGTCCACTAGGGACAGTATTTACTGTATAATGTTAGTATGTTTTGTATATTCTGTAATTGTTTAATAAGATAGTAAATAAATAATTGAGCCAATTTGTGTGTGGATGATTTATCGTAAACGCTGGATTCCGTGGTGCCCAGACTTCCTAGTTAATTAATGTTTCTGGGATAATGGTTAGTTTAATCACATAATCATTAAGCCTAGAGAATCAATTTGATAATATAACAGTCTTAACCTTGAATGATGTCAGAGACACGACAACCATTATCCCAGAAACCCTAGACCCACTCCAATTTGCATACCACTCCAACAGATCCACAGATGATGCAATCTCTATTGCACTCCACACTGCCCTTTACCACCTGGACAAAAGGAACACCTACGTGAGAATGCTTTTCATTGACTACAGCTAGGCGTTCAACACCATAGTGCCCTCTAAGCTCATCACTAAGCTAAGGACCCTGGGACTAATCACCTCCCTGTGTAACTGGATCCTGGACTTCCTAACGGACCACCCCCAGATGGTAAGGGTAGGTAAAAACAAATCTGCCCGCTGATCCTCAACACTGGGGCCACTCAGGGGTGCGTGCTCAGTCCCCTCTTTTACCCCCTGTTCACCCATGACTGCATGGCCAGGCACAACTCCGACACCATCATTAAGTTTGCCGATGGTACAACAGTGGTAGGCCTGATCACCGACAACGATGAGACAGCCTATAGGGAGGAGGTCAGAGACCTGGCAGTGTGGTGCCAGTGTAACAACCTCTCCCTCAACGTGATCAAGACCAAGGAGATTATTGTGGACTATAGCAAAATGAGGACTGAGCACACCTCCATTCTCATCGACGATGTTGTTGTTAAGCAGGTTGAGAGTTTCATGTTCCTTGGTGTCCACATCACCAACAATCAATCTATTTTTTTTAAACTAGGCAAGTCAGTTAAGGACAAATTCTTATTTACAATGACAGCCTACACCGGCCAAACTCGGACGACGCTGGGCCAATTGTGCGCTGCCCTATGGGAATCCCAATCACGGACGGTTGTGATACAGCCTGAATTCAAACCAGGTTGTCTGTAGTGAAGCCTCTAGCACTGAGATGCAGTGTCTTAGACCGCTGCGCCACTTGGTCCAAACACACCAAGACAGTCGTGAAGAGGGCACGACAAAGCCTATTCCCCCTCAGGAGACTGAAAAGATTTGGCATGGGTCCTCAGATCCTCAAAAAGTTCCGCAGCTGCACCATCGAGAGCATCCTGACTGGTTGCATCACTGCCTGGTATGGCAACTGCTCGGCCTCCGACCGCAAGGCAATGCAGTGGGTAGTGCGTACGGCTCAGTACATCACTAGGGCCAAGCTTCCTAGAGGTAAACAATATTAAATGAGAGAACACCCCACTGACCATTTTACTCGCCCTATTAGAGCTAGTTAGGCTGTTTTCATGTTATCCAGAGCGTTGGTGACTGTTACTACCCTGCATGAATCTGCAGGTAACTAACCAACCAGGTCCATGCTAGCTAGCTAACATTAGGAATCAACAAAAAACAGAGCAAACTAGAATGCTATTTGCCCCTAAACAGAGAGTACAGTGGTCAGAATACCTGACCACTGTGACTGACCCAAAATGAAGGAAAGCTTTGACTATGTACAGACTCAGTGAGCATAGCCTTGCTATTGAGAACAGCTGCCGTATGACCATATGTGACTTGTTTGTATGACTAGCTAAGCAAATGGTTCTGAGATATGAATAATAAGATCATACACGTAATGTTAGCAAGCGAGCCAGCCAGCTAACGTTAGCTAGCTAGCTAACGGTACAGTTTAACTTGAAATGAAACCACTTTCTGTCAAAATTGGAAAAGTGTAATATCTGAAAATGTAGCTAGCTAGACTATCTTACCCGTATACATCATGCATGATGGACGCATCTCCCTGTCATGGATGCCATGGTTGCCCTTAGTTTGAAGATGTAAACCGGAGACAGGTGTTTTCTCCATCTCTTTAGCTATCATACTCTTATTCCATTGATTTCAAAACTCGATCCTCCAGAAAGTGGAGAGCAACACTTATGCAGCTCCACTACACGATACATAAAAAGTTGCGTTAGACATACACATACTGAACAGCTCAAAAAGACGTGCTTAACCAACTAGGCTAGTAATTTAACAATGTTATTCTTATTTACAGATGGCATACAAGTTTGTTATTAAGGCACATGAAAGTTCACATGTTCCAGAAGGCATTTCTGCTCAAAAACGCATTTAGATTTTTAAAATGACTCTCCTGTGACGTAGTGACCCGCGACATACGCCTAATTTCCTGAAATGAGTCACATATGGTCATACAAACGAGTCACATATGGTCATACGGCAGCCGTTCTAAATAGCAAGGCTATGCTCACTGAGTCTGTACATAGTCAAAGCTTTCCTTAAGTTTGTTTCAGTCACAGTGGTCAGGTATTCTGCCACTGTGTACTCTCTGTTTAGGGCCAAATAGCATTCTAGTTTGCTCTGTTTTTTTGTTGATTCTTTCCAATGTGTCAAGTAATTATATTTTTGTTTTCTCATTATTTGGTTGGGTCTAATTGTGTTGCTGTCCTGGGGCTCTGTGGGGTCTGTTTGCGTTTGTGAACAAAGCCCCAGGACCAGCTTGCTTAGAGGACTCTTCTCCAGGTTAATCTCTCTGTAGGTGATGGCTTTGTTATGGAAGGTTTGGGAATTGCTTCCTTTTAGGTGTTTGTAGAATTTAACGTCTCTTTTCTGGATTTTGGTAATTTGCGGTTATTGGCCTTATTCTGCATGCATTATTTGGTGTTTGATGTTGTACACTGAGGATATTTTTGCAGAATTCTGCATTCAGAGTCTCAATTGACCCCAGACCTCACAAACATTAAGGGCAATGGGTTCTATAACTGATTCAAGTATTTTTTGCCAGATCCTAATTGGTATGTCAAATTTTATGTTCCCTTTGATGGCATAGAAGGCCCTTCTTGCCTTGTCTCTCAGGTCGTTTACAGCTTTGTGGAAGTTAACTGTGGTGCTGACGTTTAGGTCGAGGTATGTATAGTTTTTTGTGTACTCTAGATGGAATTATTTTTGTCTTACTGAGATTCACTGTCAGAGCCCAGGTCTGACAGAATCTGTGCAGAAGATCTAGGTGCTGCTGTAGGCCCTCCTTGGTTGGGGACAGAAGCCACAGATCATCAGCAAACAGTAGACATTCTCTCTCTCCCTCTTTCCCTCTTGCTCTCTCTCCCCTTCTATATTATTACCACTGTTAGTGGAAAGAACCCCTCTCTCCAGGCTCTCCTGGGAGTCCTGCTTGACTGGCCTCACAAGCCAGAGTTTTAGTTGGGAATTAATATCCTGCAAAATTGTCCTGCGTTGGCCCTGGTAGAATGTGGATGATTAAATGACAGAAGCATATCAAAAACATTTTTCTCAGACTAGTGGGTGTTAAGTGTCGCGCCGGTGCAGTCGTGTTCCAAGGTTGCTATTAAACAGCAAAAAAGGTTTGATAAGGTGGGGGGGAGTGGGTGTCATTGAGCTACTGTGTGTGTGTTCACTGCTGTGTTCAGTGCTCTGTTTCATAGGTTTTCTTTTAAAGGATAAAACATCATGTTTCTCCATGGCCTGGATAGGAGATGGAAGGTAGTGCAATAAAGCAAAAATTGCTTTTTGTGTCTGTCGATGACATCTCACTCTTGACCTTTGAAATGCCACAGTAGGACTGTGAGATGATCCCAGCCACAGTCAGAATTATGTGTCGGTCTTCATATCATCCATTCATTGACTGAACATGTTTAACAAAGTGTTGAATCTTCTCGTATGTATGTAGTGATGAGTACCCAATACTGTCTATAAGTATATCTAAGCTTTGAGTGAACTCTCAAATAATCTATAAATGATTTACTGAAACGTTTAACTGCTAAAAGTATACCTTATTTTAAAGTGACAGAAGTATGAATATTTATAACACAGTTATCAACATTTAAATGATACCTTATTTTAAAGTGACAGAAGTATGAATATTTATAACACAGTTATCAACATTTATAACTGCTTAAATTATACCTTATTTTAAAGTGGCAATCCACTGACCATTAACAAATGAATTACCAACATGTATAACTGCTGAAAAGATACCTTTAAAGAAAGTGGAAACCTACTGACCATTTATTAATTAGTTAGGCCTACCAATATTTATAACTTCAAAAAATATACCTTAAAAGAAAGTGGAAACCTTCTGGACATTTATTAATGAGTTGCAAACATTTATAACAGCATATAATCTCCTCAAACATAGTAAGTACAAAATGTAATTTCATAGAAGGATACAATGAGAAAACAATTTTAATTGCAGTGACTCAAATCTGTATATCATTGAGTGATATATTCAGTGAATAGCCTTATTCAGATAAACATGGGGTGTAGTTCTCTCCCCTTTTTTAACATTACAAGTCAGAATAGAAATTGACAACATATTAACTATTTAAAATACAACATAGGGTCTCATGGTCCTCTTCTGGATCTTAAAAACCGCATTCCAGGCGGTGTCTATTCCACAAGTTACCAACGGCTAAATATTTTACGTTAAAATGCGTAATTAGTCTGTTCCATCTGACTGTGCAATCCACTATTTGTCTATTTTTGACGTGACTGTAAGTTAGCCGTAGTTGGCTAGCTAGCAAGCAAGGGATAAGAACGTTGCCAATGGAACATTTAGAACAAACGACTGGGTCGCTTTCATAGATACAGAATAAAAATACTCTTTTAGCTAACTGGTCTACAGTTTCATTCCTTTCCACACCTGAATGTGCTGGGACCCATTCTCTCAATTATCCATTATAACATTAATACCTCCAATTGTAGGTCATCCTATTAGATTTACCAGATGATAAACTATTCAATGCAGACAGAGAATCTGAGCATACTATAATTCTAACAGGTTGTACTATTATCGCCAACAGTTCAACTGAGTATACTGACAGTTCATCTGTTAGTCTTCTACATATGTGCACATCAAATTCAGGAACGTAAATGCTTGTTCCTGTGCACCCACTATCTGGGTCCTTGGATCTTCTATGAAAAGCGGTTAAAAAGCATAGCAACTTCTACCAATGTAATTGTCAACCAGTTTTCCTATATCACTGACTTCTGACCAATCTTTCCTTTTCTCTACAAAGGTTAGATCAACAATAGGATCTGGTAATAACCATGGAGGAACATCCCCTATCACCACAGAAGGGCCAACCTCCAACTCCCTCAAACCACTCTTATCAGCAAGCTTTCCAACTGTCCAACCTAAACCACTGCCTTGTCTACTAGTGTTTTCCCAACAGTCATCTAGAACAGTAGCAGTGGGATGATCAACCTCACAGCCTTTCAACCCAATAAGATAATTAAAAACTTTTACGCTGTATAACCTAGTAAGGCACATGCATATGTTGATTTAAATGCACCGATACATATCCTTAAAGCTATATACTGGATTCTGTCCAGCTTCTGAAGCCAAGTCTTTGCCGCTGTTACATAAGCTATACACCCACTCAATGGTCGTCCTGATCAGAGCTCTATAAATATCCATCAATGGTTGTCTGTCAGCACCCCATTCATAACCAGAGACTGATCGCATAAGATTCACCACCTTCTTACACTTTGTTTCAATATTTATGACATGATCTTTCCATGTATATCGCTCATTAAACCATAGATCAAAATATTTGTACTTAGAAACCCTCCCCATTGCAACTGACAATTTTAAACCCCAGTCAATCGACCATCTTTCAATATCCACTATAGCTTGTTGAATGGATTTGATCACATGAGATACATTCCTTCCCCTCTTCCTAATAGCTCCATAATCAGCATATAAGGAAGCCCCAATACCCCTACCTACATTCAAAAACACATTGTTAATCATAATGTTGAACAAAATAGGCCTGATAGCACTGCCTTGAGGAATACCATTGTCAACTCCATAGGCATCAGACAAAATGGATCCTATTTTAACTCGAAAAAAGCGATCTTTCCAAGTTAATCAGTAGGCCTTCTCTCCACATAGTGTCATAGGCCTTTTCAATATAAAAAAAGACAGTAGCCAAAAAGACAGTAGCCAAAGTAGAACTACCTTTACGGAATCAACTTTGACATTGAGTCAATAAACCTCTATGTTCCAGGAAATATGACACTATTGACTATCATATTTTCCATCCGTTTACACAAGTTAGACGTCAGTGCTATTGTCTAGAACTATCAGCACATGAAGGGTCCTTACCAGGCTTTTTTAAAAGGTAATAATATTATTACGTTTCCACCCAGAAGGTATAACCCCTCACTCCAAATCTCATTAAAGAGGAGAACATGCTGACCTCATCAGGTAGATGCGTAAACATTACATAGCACAACTGATCATGACCTGGGGCTGTATATCCACAGACTATTAATGCTGAACGCATCTCATGTATGGTAAAATCAGCATCCAAAGAAGAGTCAACAGTATCCATTTTCATATACACATTAACATGAGCATTTAAAATCTCACACCTGCGTTGCTTATATACTTCTTCCAAAGTAACCGCACTATCTACCATAGCAACAAGTCAGCTTTTTCTTTATCAGTTACAGACTTTATTTTACCCGCAACCAAAACTGGAATTCGAGTGGACTTCCTTCTTCCAGTCATCTTCTTCATCATAGACCATAAATCCCCCAGCACAGTACCCCTGCCTATTGTAGAGCGGAACTGTCTCCATGTATTTCTCTTGACAGACTTAATGATCCTACGTACTAAAGCTCTCTTCCTTTGGAAATCAACTAGATTCTCAGGAGTTCTATTCCTACGCAACACTCTGTAAGCCCTTTCGTTCTCGAATAGCCGCAGTGCACCCTTCAGTCCACCAAGGAACCACCTTCCTATTCTCACCCACTTCACTCACTGGTACTCAGAGGTCACAGAGGCAGTACATACATCAACCGGCCTCTCTAAAGACAACTGTCCAACAAACTTTAAGCATTGATCACCAAACTTTTCCCAGTCTGCTTTATGAAAGCACCATTTTCTGAATGAATCTGGAATAGTAACATCACAGTTCATGGTACACGAAATTGGGAAATTATCCCTTCCAACATAATAATAATTATTCATTACATTCCATTCACACATACTGTATATGCAATAGAGTTAGAAGCCAGTGTGGGGTCCAGGCAGGATGTAACCCCTCTAACAACATCAACTCTTGTACCACATCCATTGTTAAAAGTACCATTATCATCTGTATGTGTGCTTCCCCTTAAACTATTATGTGCATTACAGTCGCCACACACTATCTCTCTAGAGCCCAATTCTCCTGATATTCCATCAAACATCACTACAGAAAGTTGACGACAAGGGTTGTAAAAATGGTGTAACTTAATATTACTACCTGCACTGTAGATTTCCACCATCACACATTCATATTCAGATGGGACAGTTATATTACGATATACAATACCTTCTCTTATGAACGTAGCACAGCCACCACCCTGTACAACTGATCTATCAGATGTGATTGAACAACAACCAGGAATAATAAAATCAAGATGGGGTCTAAGCCATGTTTCTTGAACACACACCACATTAGGTTTGATCTCTAAATCTATAACATATGTCTTAAACTCCTGACCGTTAGCAATAAGGCTTCTGGCTTTCCATACTGAGACATTCCATCATTATTATTATTAGGAGTCAACATATCGACTATCATGGCAACAGTAACATCTGTTACTCCTAAAAACTCTGTTGCTGCTTCCACAATGATCTTCAACTTGGCAGTTCTTCTTTCCACAAATGCAGTCAGGTTGATAACCTTTCCAATGAAGGCTATAAAGTAAATCTGATTTAACTATCAAGGTGTCCTTTGAAACAACACATTTATGAGAGCAAGATATCTGAGCAGGTCTCGTATCTGTGTCTGGACCAACATAAGCAACATTTCCTACAGTAGATCCACTTATTCCAGGAGCCCATATTCTAGCCTCTTTCTGCACCTGGCATCCACCAAATGCTGCCCTGTGTTCCCCCCACAACATTTAACCTTGACATTGCTTCCACATTCACCGTCATCATGTTCCCCTCCACACTTCACACATCTTTTATTTCCTTTGCACAGGGCCGCTACATGTCCCATTCTTTGGCATTTAAAACACCTTAATGGAGGTGGGGCAAACTCTCGAACAGTGAAAGCCAGGATCCCATCTGTACTTTCTAGGGTTCAAGCTTCTCAAACATTAATAATACCGACAGGCTTTCACTTCTCTGTCTCTCTTTCTTACTGAACAACCTTTTAGCTTCAACCACTATGCCTCCCTCTGCATTTTCTTTTATGTCATCTATGGACATTGATGGTGGAATGCCAGAAATGAAAACCCTCAGCTTAGTCGAAGCTCCAGGGACATGACTTGTGATCTTCTTCCCATTGAGAGTTTTAATGTTCAGAATCTTCCCTTGCTGAACATGGTCATAACAGAATACTAACAGTCTACCATAACCAATGAATCGGACTTCCCCTATCTCTTTCTTAACGGCATTGGTTAATCGAATAGGGTGTAGATGAGACCCCCCGTGGTCGCATCAAACACGATTAAGGACCATTCATATAGCAGGACCATTCTTATAGCAGGGACATTCTTTTCCTTTTCACCACAGACCATCCAGGTCCATGACTTTCATCATCCCCACCCATACCATCAGAACTATCATCCATGTCGACCAGAGTCCAACATAGCTGTTGCTAAAACTGCCTACTACAATATAGAACAATGGATTCTAATTTGCTTCCTTGTTTGAAGTCGAACCTTGCGCATCCGAGTTTACGCAGATTCCTCCACAGTCGGCAGTCTCTTCTGTCTGGCCTTTGCACACTTCTCGTAGACAAGTCCATGCTGTTGTTAGTGTCAACACAACGATGTTAGTGTCAACACAAAATTCTGGGCACGTTCCAGGACTTCATTATTTCAAGCGTGTTTCACAGATGGGAAACCAGCGAACCACCCCAATAATATGTCTTGAGATCATCAAACAAGGCTTTCGTTCCTGGAATAAATAAGTGTACCAATGCATCATCAGAGTTTCAAACATGGGGCGAGACACATCAGAGGAGTTGACCTTTGGTCTGGGACAGAGCAACAGTGCATCACACCCAAACGTGAGAACGTACTGTAACTATTGTTTAACTGTTCAACCATTGAAAATAAGGTTGTATGATGACACATAAGGGTTCAATATTTAACGTAATTGTAAGTGCATTTTTAAATGGTTAATAGCTGTAGGTAAATAGTGTCTCACTATTTGGCAAGCACTGACTGGCGATCGCACTATTTTGACCAATTTGTTAATAACCCATTTATTAATGGTTTATAATGCATTTACAAATACTTAACTAACCGTTAGTGATGTAATTACAAACCCTTTATAAACCCTCATTGTAAAGTGTTACCCATTTAACTATCAAGCAAATATGTTCTTGGACTTGAGTGTCCTACTAATGGAATTAAATAGAACACTTGAATGTCTTACTGTAACATCTACCAAAGGTTCTGATAATCCCATCATGATATTTCATGTCTAGTTGAACCAGTCACTGCCAGTCATATGGGCCTATGCTAATGCTTATGTACTGTATTCAGGTCGTCTGATTCCCGAGTCCCAACACACTGGCACCCATAAGTCTTTCTCACCTCAAGTGATGACTGGTGTCAGGGATGTGTTTGTAAAGGAAATGCACGCGGCAGATACAGATAGCGTTTGATCTGTGACAGAGATGATAAGTCCACACAGGACCGGCTCAATCTAGCACTAGCTAGTGATTAATAATAGTGCAGTCTGGGTAAAAAGGGATGTCATGTCATCCCCCTTGTTGTCTAATAAAGGCTCTTGAATGTTTCTGCGATGAAAGGCGATGGCTGCGTCCCAAATGGCCCCTATTCCCTGTATAGGGCACTTCCTTTGATGTGTGTGTGTGTGTGTGTGTGTGTCTAACCTGTGTTTGTGTGTGTGTTCCTGTTAGCTGTTACCATAGTCAGACAGTCACGTTTACAGCCTGTAAAAAAGTGCCAACTGTATTTAATTTCACATCTTATCGGGACTTGGCTTTGTCTGTCTGTGAGTCTGCCGCGCTGCGGGATGGCGGCGACCCCAGGCGATAAACTCTGTCAGGCTTTAGGGGTGATTTATTCAATTCAGATTTCTGTGAAGGACTTTAATGTCAAGGGGCGATCGTGTGTGTGTGAGGGAGTGTGTGTGTGTGTGTGAGTGTGTGTGTGTGTGTGTGTGTGTGTGTGTGTGTGTGTGTGTGTGTGTGTGTGTGTGTGTGTGTGGGTTGGGGTAGAGCTGGGGGTGTTATGGGAAAAAATGCTATAAAGATAAATTAGCAATAAATTACAATAAATATATTGTTTGGGGGAGGAGCTAGAGCTGGGCGATAGACACATCCAATTTTATTTGTCACATGTGCCGAATAACAACAAGCCCTTAACCAAGAATGCAGTTTTAAGAAAATATAGTTAAGAAAATATTTACAAAATAAACTAAAGTAAAAACAATTACATTTAATACTTAACTAACACAATATAATAACAATAAGGAGGCTATATACAGGAAGTAACAGTACAGAGTCAATGTGAGGAGGCTATATACAGGAAGTACCTGTACAGAGTCAATGTGAGGAGGCTATATACAGGGGGTACCAGTACAGAGTCAATGTGAGGAGGCTATATACAGGAAGTACCAGTACAGAGTCAATGTGAGGAGGCTATATACAGGAAGTACCCATACAGAGTCAATGTGAGGAGGCTATATACAGGAAGTACCAGTACAGAGTCAATGTGAGGAGGCTATATACAGGTAGTACCCGTACAGAGTTAATGTGAGGAGGCTATATACAGGAAGTACCAGTACAGAGTTAATGTGAGGAGGCTATATACAGGAAGTACCAGTACAGAGTCAATGTGAGGAGGCTATATACAGGAAGTATCAGTACAGAGTCAATGTGAGGAGGCTATATACAGGAAGTACCTGTACAGAGTCAATGTGAGGAGGCTATATACATGGGGTACCAGTACAGAGTCAATGTGAGGAGGCTATATACAGGAAGTACCAGTACAGAGTCAATGTGAGGAGGCTATATACAGGTGGTACCAGTACAGAGTCAATGTGAGGAGGCTATATACAGGGGTACCAGTACCGAGTCAATGTGAGGAGGTAGACACTGTTAAGGAGACCTTTGTTCCTAGACTTGGCGCTCCGGTACCGCTTGCCATGCGGTAGCAGAGAGAACAGTCTATGACTTGGGTGGATGGAGTCTTTGACAATTTTTGGGCCTTCCTCTGACACCGCCTAGTATATAGGTCCTGGATGGCAGGAAGCTTGGCCACAGTGATGTACTGGGCTGTACGCAGTACCCTCTGTAGTGCTTTATGGTCTGATGCCAAGCAGTTGCGTACCAGGCGGTGATGCAACCAGTCAGGAGGTTCTCAATGGTGCAGCTGTAGAACGTTTTGAGGATCTATGCAAAATGCAAAATGGTAAGAGGAAGGCAATGTCGGTGGCTGTACTTTTCGGTTTATCGTCCCAACTCTTTTTTTCTCCACATTATCAGTAAACAATGCGAAGTAGAGAGAGAGAGCACGGCAGAAAAAGAGAAGTAGGAATCTATCCTGGATTTCCTGTCTTTGTTGTAGCAGAGAGGTTGTTTTTTCCCTCTTATTCTCTCTCCCTTGTTTAGAGTGGCGATTTCAAGTGGAAGGTGGGCCTGTTTTAAAGACAGGTACACACACACACTGGGCCGGCTGATTCTGAACAATTGTATTTCCATGCAAATGTTTTTCTGGAGACCTGAACGGTGCTCTGTCCCTCTATCCAAATCTATTAGGAAAATCCAACAACCTTATCACACACTTTATCTTCACTCCTTTTGAATAAACACCGATGCCCAGACTGTAACATTTTTACCAACTGGGAAGTTAATCAATTTAGCCGAGATTATTTACATTTTAAAACTATGCAGCAAGTAGGTCTACAGTAGGCCTATACACATACACATGCACAAATATGCACGTAGATTCACATTCCGCACTCATGCACACTGACATCTGCACGTAGAGAGATATATACACACGCACACTGAATTCCTGGGTTTGGTATGACTGTTAGTATTAGTGTAGAAACCTATTAAGTTTCATTTCTTCCTCTTTCTTCAGTCATCCATGTCTTCAACGCATGGGCTCTTTCTTTCTAAACCTATTGTACACTCGTCCTTCATCCAGGGTCCGTGTAACACTAAGTTACATTAGTTCAAATTGAATAATGGAATTCAACTACATTTTCTGATCCACTCTTTTAAATGGAATAATATAACAGTAACGTACCTTTATTTGTTAGAAAAATTCAAGACATATTTAGAGTTGCGTGCATCAGTCCCTGCAGGTTCGCTACAACGTTATCCTCAATCCCCTGCGAATGCCAACGCCTTGCGTAGAGAGTCTTAACAGCTAGGCCTAGCCTCTACGTTGAAACAGAAGGTTAACTTACAAATCTGTGCATAATGGCGTTTTAATGTTTTATGTACACTTACATTGAAGTAGCCTCATAGGCCTAGGCTTATTATCTTGTGAATGTAGCCTATTGCACGGATTGCGTCAAGAAGGACTGCCCATATATATTTACATCAATTACTATTTCACGAAAGGGAAAATCCATTCATGAATTTAAAACAGGGCCTATACGCTGTTTGCAGGAGTGGTTCTTGAGTTGGCTCTCCTCCCACAGACACGTTTGCGTAAAATCATTGCTTCACTCCTCCCGTAATGCTATAGTCTGAAGTATAATGCTGATTTGCTGTAGTCTAACTTACTTTAACTTGCCAACTGTAACCTAATGTTAGCCTACAGTTTATGGGTACTCAATCTAGGGGGCCACTGTAGGTTTAGTCTGGGTTTATAATGGGCTGCAAAATAGCGGTGTTATAGGGAATTTGGAGGGCAGCTCGACATGGGACATATACACACTCATAGCTCCAGGTCTCCAGCATCCCAAGACAATTAGCCTACAGTCGTTAGAAGGATAGTTACCATTAGGGGGGGATACTGTTAGTAAAGCACTATGGATAAGGTCATTGCCATTACACACAGTTTTCCCTCCCCACCGCTATTCTGAACGTCCGTTTCACCATATAGACTGAGCTGTTAGACTTTCTAAGATACTGTAGGCTACACAGCAGAACGTTGTAGCGAATTCGGAGGGCAGACTGACAGGGACTCAGTCCCAGGTCTCTTGCAGTCAGTTACAGTGCAAAGAGAGTTTCTTCATTTGGTTGTGCTCATAACGCATAAAGGATTGTACCCTTTTTTTTACACCCAAATCTAACTGCCTGTAGCTCATGACCTGAAGCAAGGATGTGCATGTTATTGATATAATTTGAAAGGAAACACTTTGAAGTTTGTGGAAATTTAAAATTCATATAGGAGAATATAATACATTAAAGCTGGTAAAAGAAAATACATACAAAAAAAATGCATTATTTTTTTATCCAGAGAAAGGCCATACAGTGATGTAGGATTCTAGATGTAATTTAGATGTTGTCCACCAGATGGCATCAGTATGTGTGCAAAGGTTCAGACTGATCCAGTGAAGAATTACATCACTACACAATATTTTGTATCAAGTGTGCCAGGAGTTTTCCCAAATGTGCCAAATTGGTTTTCAAGTACGTAACTATAGAGAACATACAAAAATGGTATAGTAATGCAAGTTTGCACACTCACAGGAATGTCATACATGATGGAGCATTAGCTTCCCTACAGAAAATACAGATTCTGGGCGGGGTGGGGGTGGAGCCAGAGGTCAAACTGTAGAACCCAGTTCCTACATTTGATATATAAAACTACTCTACATTTTATCTCTGGGATCCTCAGGATGACAAATCAGAGCAAGATTACTGAATGTAAGTACATTATTTACCTTCAGAGGTGAATGTATCAAACCAGTTGCCGTAATAAAAGTGTTTTGTTGTTATCCACTATCCTCAAACAATAGCATGGTATTGTTTAACTGTAATAGCTACTGTAAATTGGAGCTTTCTGCCCATATAATACATGTCTATGTCCCGGAGAGTTGGCTGTTGTTTACAACACCATTCTAGTCACATATTGCATATTGAACAGCAACCGTCCCGTATATACTGGACACCGATCCCAATGAGGTTAATGGAATATATGCCTATAGTCTGAAGTTGCCAAGGGGAAACTTGGTGTGTGTGTGTGTATACTGTGACGCCTGTTATACGTGCACACGCGCCAAACCTCGCCTCTAAAAGGACCACAGTCCGTGTCTCACAGAACTCACCTTTACCCGCTGTCCTGTATGCTCTGGTGTGTGTGTGTGTGTGAGAGAGAGATATTTCTCATCCAAAGGACCCCATTCAATTACCACTTTTGCTGAGCAGTGTCTCTCCCTGTACCAGTTGTCCTAACCGCACCAATATTTCAATTGTCATTTTTCAAATTACACAAGGTAAATAAAAATCATAAAAATCTGCATTTTACAGGGTAGAAGAATTCGAACATGAAATGTTTTTCAATTTTTTTTAATTTTAGGAGTGGATCAGAATTGTTTTAAATTAAAACATTGAAACTAATATTATTAGTATGTTATTCAGCTTGAAGAATGGCATTATTTAATTGGTCTGATAAGTGTTACATGCACCATTTAGCAGCCCTAATCTAAATTGATCTGTTATCTGGATTCGATCTCTGAGAAAAAGGATACAAATAATTAATTTCGGCAGTGCAATGTTAAACTGCATTATATTGTATTTTGAACATAATTCAACTCTCAATACATAATGGAAATGTGCTAGAACGTTAGGTCACAAGGTGCTGTTCCTATGTCTGAATTCATTCTTAAGTGAATCTGCTGAACTACTAAGCTAATGTTCAGAATAGGCACTGCTGCTAGCTCTTACACACACAATCCCAAAGCGCTCTTTCTCTCCGCGATGCCTCAATTCTCTGAAGTCGTGAGGAGATGATGAAGAGTTGTGGAACCCAATATTTATTTATTGCCTGTATTGAAGCACTTAATAGAAGTCTGGGGCCCTGATGCGTGAAGAGCTGCATGGGAGAGGAGACACAGAGAGAGAGAGAGAGAGGTGCCCATGCAGGCACACAGACACAAACACACACAGACGCTGCATGCAAGAGCACGCACATGCACACATATACACACATGCACAGATGAAGGTGAGCACACACACACCAGTCTCCCAGTTTGCAGACTGGCTCCCCCCAACCAGACAGGTTTACCGTTAATGGTAGCATCCACATGCCAATGTCTGTTTTAAATCTGCCACCCTAAATACAGTTAATGTAGAAGTGTTAAGAAATATATTCCATTCTTTTTTACAATAAAAGTCACTCTGAAATGATACAATACATGATCTATCATTAATTTCCATTGGGAACAAATGAATATAAAAAACACCCAAAGCAAACAGCAAATGCATCCAACAAGTTTGTAGTCACAAGCTTGACGTGATCACTGCGTGCTAGGAATATGGGAAGAAATACTAAACTTTTGACTACTTTAATACACATGTAAGGGCTCCCAAGTGGCGCAGCGGTCTAAGGCACTGCATCTCAGTGCTAGAGGAGTCACTACAGACACCCTGGTTCGATTCCAGGATGTATCACAACCTGCCCTGAATGGGAGTCCCATAGGGTGGCACACAAATGTCTGAGTTTGGTCGGTTTAGGCGGTCATGGTAACTGACTTGCCTAGTTAAATAAAGGTTACATTTTAAATCAATTGTCTCAAGGCTTAACAATCCTTCTTTAACCTGTCTCCTCCCCTTCATCTACACTGATTGAAGTGGATTTAACAAGTGACTAAGGGATCATAGCTTTTACCTGGATTCTCCTGGTTAGTCCATGAACACTCAGTGTGTACCGCATATTTATGTTGTATAAGAACCAGACCTGGACAGAACATATTTGTATTTAGTAGTTTTTTGAAAAATTCCAACTTTTCAAATACTCAAGGTTCTCAAATATAGTTTATATAGAGTTTCACCTAAAATGCAACTACACTGAACAAAAATATGAATGCAACATGCAAGAATTTCAAAGATTTTACTGAGTTACAGGTCATATAATGTAATCAGTCAGTTGAAATAAATGCATTAGGCCCTAATCTATGGATTTCATGTAACTGGGAATACAGATATGCCTCTGTTAGTCACAGATACCCCCCAAAAATGTAGGAGTGTGGATCAGAAAGACAGTCAGTATCTGGTGTGACCACCATTTGCCTCATGCAGCGCGACACATCTCCTTCACATAGAGTTGATCAGGCTGTTGATTGTGGCCTCTTAAATGTTGTCCCACTCCTCTTCAATGGCTGTGCAAAGTTTGTGGATATTGGTGGGAACTGGAACACACTGTCCTACACGTCGATCCAGGGTACCTCAAACCTGCTCAATGGGTGACATGTCTGGTGAGTATGCAGGCCATGGAAGAACTGGGACATTTTCAGCTTCCAGGAATTGTGTACAGATCCTTGCGACACGTGGCCGTGCATTATCGTGCTGAAACATGAGGTGATGGCGGTGAAGGAATGGGCCTCAGGATCTCAACACGGTATCTCTGTGCATTCAAATTTCCATTGACAAAATGCAATTGTGTTTGTTGTCCGTAGCTTATGCCTGCCCATACCATAGCCCAACCTCCACAATGGGGCACTCTGTTCACAACGTTGACATCAGCAAACCGCTCGCCCACACAATGCCATACGTGCTGTCTGCCATCTGCCCAGTAGAGTTGAAACCGGGATTCATCCGTGAAGAGCACAATCCTCCAGAATGGCAGTGGTAATCGAAGGTGAGCATTTGCCCACTGAAGTCGGTTACGACACCAAAACTACGTTGAAGGCAGTTTATGGTAGAGAAATTGACACACTGACTTGCCTAGTTAAACAAAGGTTAAATGTAAAAAAAACAAATCTCTGACAACAGTTCTGGTGGACATTCCTGCCAATTGCACACTCCCTCAACTTTAAACATCTTTGAAATTGTGTTGTGAGACAAAAGTGCACATTTTAGAGTGGCTGTTTATTGTCCCCCAGCACAAGGTGCAACTGTGTAATGATCATGCTTTTTAATCAGCTTCTTGACATGCCACACCTGTCAGGTGGATGGAATATCTTGGAAAAGGAGAAATGCTCACTAACAACCAAGTGCTAACAGTCAGTAACTGGATAATATGTGTGAAATGCTTGATTTAATGCTATAGACATCTGCTCTACAGCAGTATCCACCTCCATTGGAGGTAGCAATCATAATATACTAGCCATATCTAGAAAAACCAAAGTTCCAAAGGCTGGGGCTAATAAGAGACCATACAATACGCTTTGTAGGGATTCCTATGTTGTTGATGTAAAGAATATTTGATGGTCTGTGGTCTGTAATGAGGAGCAACCAGATGCTGCACTTGACACATTTATGAAATTACTTATTACAGTTACTAATAAGCACGCACCCATTATGCAAATGACTGTGGTTTGATGAGGAATTGAAAATGTGTATGGTTGAGAGGGATGAGGCAAAAGGAATGGCAAATAAGTCTGACTGCACAGCCGATTGGCAAATCATCTGACTAAATTAACCAAAATGAAGAAGAAACTAATGAAATAAAGGATAATAGTTAAAAGCTTTGGAGCACCTCAAATGACATTTTAAACAATACGGCTCGTTCATCACAAAACCCACTGATATTGCCAATTACTTTAATTATTTATTTTCATTGGCAAGATTAGCACATTTAGGCATGACATGCCAACAACAAACTCTGAACCTACACATCCGTACATAACGGATTAAATTACTGTTTGAAAGACGAGCATTGTAATTTTGAATTCCATAAAGTGAGTTTGGAAGAGGTGAAACAATTATTGTTGTCTATCAACAAGACAGCATGACAAGCGACCTGGGTCTGACAACTTGGATGGAAGATTACTGAGGATGATGGTGGACTATATTGACACTCCTGTGCCCTCAGGCCTGGAGGGAAACAAAAATATTTCCCCTACCCAAGAATAGCAAAGAACCCTTTAATGGCTCAAACAGCCAACAAATTAGCCTGTTACCAACCCTTACTAAACTTTTCGATAACTTTTTCGGGGACCAGATACATTGCTATTTCACAGTAAACAAATTAACAGCAGACTTTCAGCATTCAGTTACCTGTCTAACAGAACACAGAGGGTGTTATTTAATGGAAGCACCTCCAACATAATCCAGGTAGAGTCAGGCATTCCCCAGGGCAGCTGTCAATGCCCCTTACTTATTGTTCAATCTTTACTAATGACATGCCACTGGCACTGAGTAAAGGCTGTGTGTCTATGTATGCTGATGACTCAACTCTACACATGTTAGCTACCACAGTAAGTGAAAACACTGCAACACTTAACAAAGAGCTGTAGTCAGTTTTATAATGGGTGGCAAGAAATAAGCTAGACGAATAATGTGGAAATTTAGCAAGTTGAGGAGATGAAACTGTCATGGTCAAAACATATTGATGAAACTCTAGCTAAGATGGGGTGAGGTCTGTCCGTAATAAAGCGCTACTCTGCTTTCTTGACATCGCTATCAACCAAACAAGTCTTACAGGCCCTAGTTTTGTAGCACCTGGAGTACAAGACATGCCACCAGAGTTCTCTTCACAGTCCCTAAGTCCAGAACAGACTATGGGAGGTGCACAGTACTACATAGAGCCATGACTACATGGAAGTCTAATCCACATCAAGTAACTTATGCAAGCAGTAAAATCTAATACAAAAAATAGATAAGACTACACTGACTACACACACACACACACTCTACACACACATACATTGTAATATTGCTGTATTATTATTATTATTATTATTATTATTATATAATTTTTTGGTGGCCTTCCTAATCCAGGATTCAGACAAGGCTAGGACATCAGGGTTGGCGGAGTGTGCTGAAGCAGTGAATAAATCAAATTTAGGGAGGAGGCTTCTGATGTTAACATGCATGAAACCAAGGCTTTTTTTACAGTTACAGAAGTCAACACATGAGAGCGCCTGGGGAATAGGTGTAATGCTGGGAGCTACAGGACCTGGGTTTACCTCTACATCACCAGAGGAACAGAGGAGGAGTAGGATAAGGATACGGCTAAAGGCTTTAAGAACTGGTCGTCTAGTGCGTTGGGTACAGAGAATAAAAGGAGCAGATTTCTGGGTCTGGTGGAAAAGATTGAGGGCATAATGTACAGACAAGGATATGGTAGGATGTGAGTTCAGTGGAGGTAACAATGAGAGAAGTTGCATCTCTGGAGACACCAGTTAAGCCAGGTGAGGTCTCTGCGTGTGTGGGGGGGACAAAGGAGCCATCTGAGGCATGTTGAGCGGGACTGGGGGCTCTACAGTGAAATAGAACAATAAGAACTAACCTAAACAGCAACAGACAAGACATATTGACATAAGAGAGAAGCATAAAACAATCACAGTTAATCAAGAGAGCTAAGACAACAACAGGTAATGGTGATGAATGGACAGAGAGGGTCAGTTAGAGAAAATGTTGTGCTACACACAGGACCTGAGTTAGAGTCTGAGGCTTAACAGATAAACAGAATGAGGTACCGTGTAACAGTCCAGCAGGCATCAGCTGTGTAGCCGAGTGATCATAAGGTCCGAAGAGCAGCAAGAGGTGAGCCAGGGAGCAGTTCAGTGGCCGCTACTACACTAGGCAAGAGGGAGGCACGGCGTTCAGAATGCTAGCGTGCCGGGAATAGCAGATGGAAAAGCCTGTTGAAACCACGTCGGACGATTATGTTGGCAGACCTGTCGTGATGGATCGGCGGGGCTCCGTGTCGACAATAGAAGGTCCAGGCCGGTTGACAAAGAGGTACTGTAGCCCGGGAATTAGCTAGTACAAGTCGGCTAGCCGGGAGATGGGCCTAGCTCGAGGCTTCGGGACAGTGGTGTTAGCCAGTTTTAGCCAAACAACAGCCATTCGGTTGCAGCTAGCTAGCTGCGATGATCCGTTGTCATGGTCCTGTGATTTCAGCATAAATCCGGTAATGTGGTAGAGAAAGCAATCTGATATGCGCTGGGTTGGTAGCGCGCTGTGCAGACTGGCCGATATTGTCCCAACTAAAGCTGGTTGGTGCAGGGAAGGGCAGTGGTGGAGACCGCTAGCTGTGGCTAGTAATGGCTAGTAGCTAGTTAGCAGGCTAGCTTCTGTCGGAGGTTCAGTTAAATGGGAAAGAAATAAAGAAACAGTAGATCCGTTCCACGTTGGGTGAGGCGGGTTGCAGGAAAGTATATGAATTTAAGAAATATATGCGAAAAGACTATTTACACGTCCGCACTGTTACACCATCTTGGAGACCATGTAACAACATTCCATGTAACAACATGCTAATAAAAAATGTGGCTTCTAAAGTAATTACAGTTGTATTATTTATTATTATTTTATTATTATTTATTATCATAATAACAATTTAATGTTAAATGTTACTGAGAATGCTAACAGTAACAAAACATGGCTATAAGTGTTGAAAGAAAATGTAATATAAAAACTGCCTTCTTGAATCAACTACAGCCAAGGTAGGTGGAAAGTCATGTTAGTTTGTATTCCTGGTAAACTATCCCTTTAAAGATGGTGTAATGTGTGTTTAAAACAAGAACACTTGCCCAAAGATGCTCAAAGTGGTTCAAACTTGCTTTTGCTAAGCATCCAACTAGCTGTTTCCAATGTTTGCAAATGGCTTTGAATTTCTCTGCAGTATTTTTAGGTATCATTAAATGAATAGCAGCGCTTGACCTTTTCAGTGGCTTGTTGAAAGAGTCATACAGTAGTTGAGTGTCACAGTTTGTCTATACTTACCTGTACAAAATATAATTGGTTAAATGGGTTGACTTGATTAGATAGATTGGAATAGTAGAGGAGAGTTTTCTACTATTCATTCTATTTCAACTTGCAGTTCCAGATACAGCCATTAGTTGAAGGCAGCAAATCCAATAGTTTCTGAAAAGTAGTCACTTTCTGAGATCTGACCTCAAATAGTTTTAAAAGGTCGTCTTTTTTGGGGATCTGTAATAAAATAGTTGTAGTAATCTCCACAGTAACTATTTGTTCCCCCCCACCTTTAAAAAAATAGTTACGTTCCACCAAGCATGGTTAGTTAACCCAGGTCTGACAACAGCACCCCAAATCTAATAAGACTTCAAATCAAACGCATACATAGTGAAAAGGTGGGGGAAAGCAGTGTTGTCCACCAAATATACCTTAACTCAATTCCCATTATAAAAACAACATTCTCCCAGAACTAGATTATTTATGGTTAAGGTCAGAAAAAAAGACCAGAAAAAACTATTGGTCCTATAGTTATAGCTTATAAGACGTGGCCAGGAAAATCTCCTGTCTCTAATGATGGTACTGTAATATTCTTTCCTTTTGCCTGCCTAGTATATTTATTTGTATTGCTGACAAAATTAATTTGGAATGAACAACAAACCTCTCTTATCATATACATACAGTTCCATCGATAAGTATTCAGACCCAGGACTTTCTCCACATTTTGTTACGTTACAGCCTTATTCTAAAATTGATTAAATTGTTTTTTTCCCCTCATCAATCCACACACAACACCCCATATTGACAAAGCAAAAACTGTTTTTTAGAAATTTTTGCAAATGTATTATTAAAACTGAAATATCACATTTACATAAGTAGTCAGACCCTTTACTCAGTAATTTGTTGAAGCACCTTTTTCAGCGATTACAGCCTCAAGTCTTCTTTGGTATGACGCTACAAGCTTGGCACACCTGTATTTGGGAAGTTTCTCCAGATCCTCTCAAGCTCTGTCAGGTTGGATGGGGAGCGTCGCTGCACAGTTATTTTCAGGTCTCTCCAGAGAAGTTTGATCGGATTCAAGTCTGGGCTCTGGCTGGGCCACTCAAGGACATTCCTGCGTTGTCTTGGCTGTGTGCTTAGCGTCATTGTACTGTTGGAAGGTGAACCTTCGCCCCAGTCTGAGGTCCTGAGCACTCTGGAGCAGGTTTTCATCAAGTCTAGGATCTCTCTGTACTTTGCACCATTCATCTTTGCCCCGATCCTGACTAGTCTCCCATCTCCACAGAGGAACTCTAGAGCTCTGTCAGAGTGACCATTGGGTTCTTGGTCACCTCCCTGACCAAGGCCCTTCTCCCCCGATTCTTGGTGGTTCCAAACTTTTTACATTTAAGAATAATGGAGGCCACTGTGTTCTTGGGGACCTTCAATGCTGCAGAAAGTTTTTGGACAATTCCTTCGACCTCATGGCTTGATTTTTGCACTGTCAACTGTGGGACCTTATATAGACAGGTGTGTGCCTTTCCAAATCATGTCCAATCAATGTAATTTACCACAGGTGGACTCCAATCAAGTTGTAGAAACATCTCAATGAAGATCAATGGAAACAAGATGCACCTGAGCTCAATTTCGTGTCTCATAGCAAAGGGACTGAATACTTATATGTAACTAAGGTATTTCTTATTTTCTAAAAAAGGTTTTTTGCTTTGTCATTATGGGGTATTGTGTGTAGATTGCTGAGGATTTTAAATTTATTTAATCCATTTTAGAATAAGGCTGTAACGTAACAAAATGTATAAAAAGTCGGAATAGTTTCCAGTACGTTCACCCTGTCTACTGCAGATGCCCTATTATTATCCCTCTCCCACACTCAACACCTGCCATCCCGTGGGGAGAAAAGGTGCACAGGAGGAAAAGAGGGAAAAAAAGAGGGTGAGGGGAAAGGAGAGAGGTATGCAGGTAGGCTCATGCACATTGGTCTGAGAGGGAGAAAGAGAGATAGAAAAAAGGTAGGTAGGATATAGGTTTTACAGTTACATCCAAAATAATTACAAAAAAAACTGTATAAAATAAATACAATAATGAGCTATACTGTATGCTCAGAAAATTTGACAATTATATTATTTTATACTACTACAATTTCTCAAAAATATATTTCTCAAGTAATAGAAAATAAATACAATCTCAAAAAGATAGGTGTAAAAATGCATCCTTCTTTCAAGGCCAAATACCCCACTGGTGTCTCATCTGACCATAGAACCCAGTTCCAATCCAAGTGCCAATGCTGTTTAGCAAATTCAAAGCGTTTACATATTTTGGTTCCTCTCAATAAAGTTTTTTTATGGCAACCCTTCCAAATAGCCTATCGGCACTCCAAGATGCGACCAAGTTCTGTAAGTCTGCAAATGTGGTGACTTTTCTTTGCCTCCACTTTTCGTTACTTTGTTTTTAAACGTCTTAATTGTTGCTGTAACAGTGGTAAGTGGTATATTTGGTTTTTCTGTATTTTTTTTCTACCCATTGCCTAATTTATGAAAGCCAACAACCATTTGTCTCTTTTCATTTGTGATTTCCTTGCCTTTCACCATGGTGATGGATGACAAAGGGATATTACATGCGTTACCACATTTTTATTCCCCACTGAAACAGGAAGCCATGAAAAGACAATACAGTTCCTTAAGATTACCTAAAAAGTAGAATGTTAATGCAGATGACATTTTGTTTGCTTTTATTTATAGGAATCATTAGGGGTGGCAATGATTTTGACACATATCTTTTTTGTTTTTCTTTTTACTTGTTAAACAAAATGTCTTTCTCTGAGCAATTGTATTAGTATAAAATAATATAATTCTTATTTTTTTTATCATACATTATAGCTGGACTTGTTCCTTCTTATTAGCCGTATGGTTTCTTTTACTGTAATCTCAGATGCAATGTCCTTTCTCAAAACTGAAATAGTTTTGTTCTAATGAAGTTCTAAATGTGTGGATGAACTTCATTAGGTCTAAATATAACCTGAAGAAATTATTATTTGATTTAAGATTTTTAGTTCATCACAGTGCAGGGTTTTCTTATCT
Organism: Thymallus thymallus; assembly: GCA_023634145.1. NCBI lineage: Eukaryota > Metazoa > Chordata > Actinopteri > Salmoniformes > Salmonidae > Thymallus > Thymallus thymallus. The sequence goes on from CM042408.1 coordinate 34,242,585, forward strand.
AAGTATTATTTTTTTTTAACTCTGTTTACCTACTTATCCAAGAAACAAATATGGCCGATTGGAAATAAAACAATTAGGAAATACTTCATTGCAATATTAGTGTTTTTATGCAAAATGCTCAGTTAATACAATACACTGATACCATTCATACTATAACAATAAGGCCGACCTGAAAGTTTCTACACACTTAGAGGTATAGGCATTTAAATTCAATAAAGTGCCAACATTTTATTAACCAGCCTGCGCCTCAATATCAGAGGACTGCAGACTTTCCCAATGTTCCATTTTGGGAAAAAATTGCCAATTTGCTGACGTTATCTAAATAATAAATATTCCCACAAATTAAAGAAATGTCCCTGTAAGATCTTGATAACTTTCTACTCTCGATTGCTCGACTGTGCTCTACTCAGCTCTGTTCTCTACTCTGTTTGTGTCCCAAATGGTACCCTATATATGTAGTGCACCCTATGGGCCTTGGTCAAAACTAGTGCACTATAAAGGTAATAGGGTGCAATTTGGGAGTCAGCCTGTGTCTCTTAAGAGCTCTTGCCAAAGACTCGGCTCGACAGAGGAAGTTAGGAAACCACTACAGCTGTATCAGGAACTTCAGTCAGTTCACTCGGCTCTGTTGACTCCTATAAAATGGTGTTATTAAAAATCACCCTGTTTGACTCAGTATCTGCTCTGCTGCTGTATCTGCTCTGCCGCTGTATCTGCTCTGCTGCTGTATCTGCTCTGCTGCTGTATCTGCTCTGCTGCTGTATCTGCTCTGCTGCTGTATCTGCTCTGCTGCTGTATCTGCTCTGCTGCTGTATCTGCTCTGCTGCTGTATCTGCTCTGCTGCTGTAACTGCTCTGCTGCTGTATCTGCTCTGCTGCTGTATCTGCTCTGCTGCTGTATCTGCTCTGCTGCTGTATCTGCTCTGCTGCTTTATCTGCTCTGCTGCTGTATCTGCTCTGCTGCTGTATCTGCTCTGCTATGTATCTGCTCTGCTGCTGTATCTGCTCTGCCGCTTTATCTGCTCTGCCGCTGTATCTGCTCTGCCGCTGTATCTGCTCTGCCGCTGTATCTGCTCTGCTGCTGTATCTGCTCTGCTGCTGTTCATTTTACTATAGATTAAATAACGTCAAATGATCCATCAAGCACCGATCAAACGTAGTGCACTATATAGGGAATAGGATGCCATAT
>CM042408.1:34248772-34277513 GCA_023634145.1 Thymallus thymallus
TAGTTTTCATAATTTCTAATCCCCTTTATTTTATTTATTTGTATTTTTTAATACTTCCCCCCCATTAATAAAATAATACATGTGTAAAATAATACATCACTAGAGAATTAATCAGGGTAATCTTCCCATAAATACTGTAGGTGTTTCCCTCTCCATGGTTTCAAGATTCTATCTACACTGAACAACTTCCCATCTTTCATGAGCTTAAATAAAAGTTCCCAGAAATGTTTAATACGCACATAGATCTTATTTCTCTAAAATGTTGTGCACACATTTTGTAGGCATTTTTTGTTTGCCAAAATTATACATCCACTTTATAGGTGTGGCATATCAAGAATCTGATTAAACAGCATGATCATTACACAGATGCACCTTGTGCTGGGGACAATAATAGCACACTCTAAAATGTGCAGTTTTGTCACACAACACAATCCTACAGATGTCTCAAGGGAGTGTGCAAATGACATGCTGACTGCAGGAATGTCCACCAGAGCTGTTGCCAGATAATTTAATTCTGGGGTGTCCGACGACGTATGCCTCTCTTTCAGTCCAAGACCAATTTGCAGCTGTATCTGAAGAACCAGTGTGGTGTATTAGCAGTGGTTACTTGCATCAAAATCATTTTGTTACGTTACAGTCTTATTCTAAAATTGATTAGTTAAGTTCTCCTCATCAATCTACACACAATACCCATAATGACAAAGCAAAAACAGGTTTATAGAAATGTTTGCTAAATTATAAAAAATAAACAGGTTTATAGAAATATGACAGTTGCATAAGTATTCAGACCCTTTACTCAGTACGTTGTTTAAGCAACTTTGGCAGCGATTACAGCCTTGAGTCTTTTTGAGTGTGATGCCTCAAGCTTGGCAAACCTGTTTTTGCGGAGTTTCTCCCATTCTTCTCTGCAGATCCTCAAGCTCTGTCAGGTTGGATGGGGAGCGTTGCTGCACAGTTATTTTCAAATCCCTCCAGAGATGTTTGATCTGGTTCAAGTCCGGGCTCTGGCTGGGCCACTCAAGGACATTCAGAGACTTGTCCTGAAGCCACTCCTGCGTTGTCTTGGCTGTGTGCTTAGGGTTCTTGTCCTGTTGGAAGGTGAACCTTCGACCCAGTCTGAGGTCCTGAGCGATCTGGAGCAGGATTTCATCAAGGATCTCTCTGTACTCTCATTATCTTTGCCTCGATCCTGACTAGTCTCCCATTCCCTGCTGCTGAAAAACATCCCCACAGCATGATGCTGCCACCTCCATGCTTCACTTCAGGGATCGTGCCAGGTTTCCTACAGACGTGACACTTGGCATTCAGGCCAAAGAGTTCAATCTTGGTTTAATCAGACCAGAGAATCTTGTTTCTCATGGTGTGAGAGTACTTTAGGTGCCTTTTGGCAAACTCCAAGTGGGCTGTCATGCACCTTTTACTGAGGAGTGACTTCCGTCTGGCCCCTCTACCATAATGGCCTGATTGGTGAAGTGCTGAAGAGATAGTTGTCCTTCTGGAAGGTTCTCCCATCTCCACAGAGGAAGTCTAAAACTCTGTCAAAGGGACCATCAGGTTTTTGGTCACCTCCCAGACCCTTCTCCCCCGACTGCTCAGTTTGGCCGGGTGGCCAGCTCTAGGAAGAGTCTTGGTGGTTCCAAACTACTTCCATTTAAGAATGATGGAGGACCCTGTGTTCTTGGGGACCTTCAATGCTGCAGAAATATATTGGTACCTTTCCCCAGATCTGTGCCTCGACACAATCCTGTCTTGGAGCTCTACGGACAATTCATTCGACCTCATGGCTTGTTTTTTTGCTCTGACATGCACTGCCAACTTTGGGACCTTATATAATCGTAAGAAGTCTATCTAGTAATTTGTTATGCTAACAAGCAAGAAAGAGGTTGCATAGCAACTTCCGGTAGACAGGCAAAGCGCTAGTATGCTCAACTGAAAGGATACCGTTTGTTTACAGTATACTAAAATGAACTAATAGTATATACTCATTAAGTATGTAGTATACAGTATGTTAGTATGGTTATTCGAACACAGCTCATGTCCTTGAGACTACTCACCTTCAAAATCTGCCATGCTTCATTCTCCATCTGTGTACCTTAATCTCCCCGGACTGACCAGCAGACCCAGTACACGGGGGTTCTTCCTGAGACATGACAAAGAAAAAACATTAAATTAAGTTTATGCATGATATTCACACCTCTATTTCATGTAACATGTTTGAGAATGTTAAGATAACCATCATACAACTTACAGACAACTCATTCCGTCTTGCTCGACAAACGCCCGTCGTCTGTTCCGGTGCTCTGCTCTAGCTGCTGCTGCTGCTGTCGGAATAATTGAGCTACTTGTGTCATTAGTCTTTTGTTCATATCAGCCACTGCGTTGTAGTCCAGCATCTGTTGTTGGAAATCCATGCTATCGTTTGGTGATGCATCGTTCCGTCGCACGAAGAGGCTCCTGGCGGTCCCGCTGGTCCCACAAACTAATTGTATCAATCCCACCCAAAAAAACAGTCAATAGTCGCTTATGCCCTAGCTAGTAACGTTAATTACTGACTATTGTCTGTAGTAATTTAACTTGGCTAACTAACGCTAGCTAGCTAATTGCCTCTGCTAATGTTACAGCTGCTACAGTACTAGCTTGCAAAGATAGCTAGACATGCTAGCTATCCACCTAGCTAGATTGCTTTTTAATAGGACTGCTTCTTACCTTGTTGTGGAGTCGCATCCGGAAGATTGTGGCTGGGGTGTAGAGTATTGCGGACTCGGAGTACCATTATAAACGTGATCCGCAACAAATAGACATTCTGGGAGTTGTTAATTGTTATATACAGGAATAAAAATATAAATAATGACCGCCAATAGAAAACACCCCCCAATGACTTGGTGTGCCTGTTAAAGGGAAGTGGGATGGCAGAGTTTTCAATTAACGTTCATTTGATTGGTCATTTTCAGCTGGTTTTGTCTGATTGGATTTACCTTTCAATCACTATGCCCTCCTTTCTATTCCCATGCATTTGATTGGCTGATGAGTTTGTGCCAGTGTTTCATGAAACTACACTTCCTGTCCCATCAAAACAGAAACTCTGTGATGTGTGTGTCACTCCAGCAGAGACTGAAGAAGTGAGACATAACACTGGCTAATTTGTACTGGTTCACATACAAATAGATCAGACCCAGCTGCTATCGCTGGGCCACGCCTTAAGTAGACCAGAACTGTGACCATTTGTTCAATAGTAAATGACCTGAGTAAGACATCTTCATTTATCCACCATCTTTATCACCTAGCCTTTTAGCTTGGCCATTAATCAATGAGACCTTTGTGATTTATGTTCTTTGATAACATTTGCCTCATAAATATTCAGTAATTAAAAAAACTTTATTGAAACTGATTAATTTATTGAGACTGTAATATCAACTAGTTATACTATATCCTGGAACACAATCTTCGAAACGCTAGTAACCTCAGCAGTGTGGTGCTTGCTATGTAGAAGCCTATGGCTGTGCAATGGCAGAGCATTGTTTTGTTAATTTAGCAGAGAAGACGCTCTTATCTCCCGAGCCCTCATCACAGTCAAGACACCTATTTTGTAGTAAAAACCATGGTGTAATATAACCATAAATAGAACAGTTACGTCTGGAACAGTTATTCTCAAAGAGTGATCATTTGAAACGGGGCAATTTCTTTATGATTACAAACCAAAACCTGTCTTCTTTTTGATATACAGACATTTCAATTTAGTTTATTGTGCCTGTTCCTTGGAATAGTCTAAATGGATTAAGGGATAGTAAACTATAGCCAGTCAGATGGTTCCTTACCCTGAACGCAGTCTATGGGCCAGAAACTGGAATCCATGTTTCAGAGTTGTTTGAATAGCCACAATTAATTTGAGGGGATTTGGCCACAAACTTTGAATTTTGTCTAATCACACGCATCAACCGCATCAGTTTTTTGTCATCTGACTATAAAGTGTAAAGTCCCTTTAACATCTTACATTTATTACATTGAAATGGACCCCAACCCTGTTATGGGCTGTTCATTTGTTAAGTGATATTGATAGATTTTTGGAGATTATCGGTACATTTTCTACTTACCCCTTGTTGGATGAACTCATGAACACCATTTATATGTCTCTGTGTGCAGTTTGGAGATGATTGAAGTAGCATGCCATGAGTCATCTTCTTTTTAATATATCATGACAATACCCGCACAGTCATTTGTAATCGATGAACAAGAACCTACTCACCAGTTATTGTTGCCACTTTTTCAGGATCCAATCCATCTTTTTCACGGTCCAAACCATCTTTTTCAGGGACCAAACCATCTTTTTCAGGATCCAATCCATCTTTTTCAGGATCCAATCCATCTTTTTCAGGGTCCAAACCATATTTTTCAGGGTCCAAACCATCTTTTTCAGGATCCAATCCATCTTTTTCAGGATCCAATCCATCTTTTTCAGGGTCCAAACCATCTTTTTCAGGATCCAAACCATCTTTTTCAGGATCCAAACCATCTTTTTCAGGATCCAATCCATCTTTTTCAGGATCCAATCCATCTTTCTCAGGATCCAATCCATCTTTTTCAGGATCCAAACCATCTTTTTCAGGATCCAATCCATCTTTTTCAGGATCCAAACCATCTTTTTCAGGATCCAAACCATCTTTTTCAGGATCCAATCCATCTTTTTCAGGATCCAAACCATCTTTTCTTTCTCCTCATCTTCCTCTTCTTTTATCTTTGCCACCTGGAATTGTTCAGATGAAATAAGTTCCATGTGTCATAAATAATTATCCAAAGTTATAATGACACAGAAATATATTAACATTTTTGTTAGGTCTGAAGATAATGACTGGCTTATCTGTACAATGCTACAAATAATACATACTGTACCACAGCCGTTGTTGCATAGAATTTAAATGAGTAGAACAGAGATTCCCCTCTTCACTGTTGACGTTGAGACTGGTGTTTTGCGGATACTATTTAATGAAGCTGCCAGTTGTGGACTTGTGAGGCGTCTTGCTCGGTTGTGCACCGGGGCCTCCCACTCCTCTTTCTATTCTGGTTAGAGCCAGTTAGATATACCAGAAGAGAATACCATAGACATCAAGAAAGCCAGTCAGTTGATTATTAACACGTTTTTCCAACACTTTTGATAAACATGGCAAAATAGGCCTGTAATAGTTAGGATCAGCTTGATCTCCCCCTAAATAAAGGACGAACTGTGGCTGCCTTCAAGAAATGGGAACCTCCCCAAAGAGGAGAGACAGGTCAGAGATAAGCTTGGGGATGATAGGGGCATCAACCTTAAAGAAGAAAGGGTCTAAAACCATCTGACCCAGTTTAAGGAGCTCCTTTAGCACCTTGGACTCAGTGAGTGCCTGCTGGGAGAAACTTTGTAGCAGGGCAGAGGAAAAAGAGGGAGGAGCATCGTGGCTAATTGCAATAGAAGGGGTCGGAAATTAGAAAATGTTGGATGGGCAAGGAGAAATGGCTGAGTCAAATAATCCTGATTTAATGAAGTGGTGATTAAAGAGCTCAGCCATGTGCTTCTTGTAAGTAACAACCACATCATCAACTTTAAGGGACATGGGCAGCTGTGAGGAGGAGGGTTTACTCTCCAGGTCTTTAACCGTTTTCCAGAAGTAACTAACTTTGACCTTCCGGACAGCCTGAGTGCACTTATTTCTAATTTGCCTGAACGAGAGCGTGTGCCGAGCTTTCGCCAAATGCAATTCTTGAGGTGGAGTAACTCTGCAAGATCACGGTCGATTCAGGGGCTGAAGCTGTTTTTAATTCTCATTTTCTTTATGTGGGCGTGTTTGTTAACAATACCACTGAAAATATATAAAAAAGAAGGCCCAAGAGTCTTCGACAGAGGGGATAAAACTGATTCTATAACTTGTGGGATTGGTAATAATCTGAGAAAGATTTAGCGAGTCCCATTGCTTTAGGACTTGGTCAGGTGGTTTAAGCTTGTCCACTTTAGGTCACCTAGCAGGACAAATTCAGACTTAGTGTAAGGGGCCAGGAGAGAGCTTAGGGCAGGTTGGGTACAGACCGGTGCTGATGAAGGACAATAGCAACCAGCAACAGTCAACAAAGACCTATTTGAAAGTTTAATACTTAAAACCAGCAAATCAAATTGTTTGGGGACAGACTTGGTAGAGACAACCAAACACTGAAGGTGATCCTTGGTAAAGACTACTCTCCCCACCTGTCTTGCCGAATAAGGTTATAACCAGAAAGGTTAACATCAGTATTCAAAACACTCTTCCTTAACCATGTCTCAGTAATGACCAACACATCTGGATTGGAGCTGTGAACCCACACTTTCAATTGATCCATTTTAGGTAATACGCTTCTAGTGTTAACGTGCAGAAAACCCAGGCTTTTACGAGAGCAGAAATCAGTGAGGCAGATGTCAGAGCACAAGTCAGAATTGGGGCTAGCAACAGTAGATGGGCCGGGGTGTACATGCACATTACCAGATATCATCAACAGTAATACAATCAAGGCACAGCAGAGGACAGCTCTGCAGTGTTTAATTATGACATTTGAATAGAGAGTCAGAGTGTGCAAATGCCAAGAGTGTGCAAAGCTGTCATCAAGGCAAAGCGTGGCTATTTGAAGAATCTCAAATATAAAATATATTTAGATTTGTTTAAACTTTTTCGGTTACTACATGATTCCATATGTGTTTTGTCATAGTTTTTATATCTTCACTTTTATTCTACAATGTAAAAAATTGTGCAAATAAAGAAAAACTCTTGAATGAGTAATATTCCAAACTTTTGACCGGTGGTGTGTTTTGAAGCATGTCGTATAAGAGGCTATTGTTGCACCCGTGAGTGAGAATTGATGTACCAATTGAACTTCTATGTGGTTATAGTGCCCCATCAATTTAACCTGTTTAGGAGACAGATTCGGGTGGCAGCAAGTCTTAAAAGGTTGAGCATTTTGCCATGTCCTATTGGTCTGTTTTGCCCTGTAGTCACTGCCAGTCACTGCCAGTTAGGCCTCTATAAGTGCAAGTGATATAAAACACCAAACACCTGCTTGTACCAATCCCTTGTAATTTCAGTAAAATACAGTGAAATACAAAACCCTCCCCTCAATGAATTTCATTAATTCATTCCGATTACTGTAGCATTTGTTTTACAGTATAATACAGCACATTTTATGTTTTTGTACTGTGTTTCATTAAACAGAACTTGTTTTGATACTGTATTTACATTCCAGGTGTACTGCAATATGAAATACAGAATTATACTTGCCACTAAGCTGCCTGTAAGCTACTGTAAAATTCACGGTGTACCTTCACTCTAACCTAACCCATCTCAACTCTCTCCATCCACCGCCTGCTCTCCTCTCCTTTCCACCTCTTCTCTCTCCACCTCCTCTCTCTCTCCCTCCATCCACCCCTGCTCTCCATCCCCTGGTCTTATCCTACCCTCTCCACCCCTGCCAATTGACAGGCCAGCCCAGCCTGCCTCTGATCCTTGACCTCTCCCAGGGAGAGCATCGCACTGCAGCATGGAGAGAATCCTTAGACCCCAATCAAGTCCTCTCAAGGCTAATGTTTTACAGTTTTATATCATATCCAGCCAGAGAGATTGTTGTACTGTAACTTCACTCTCTCTCCCTTAATACTGTATCAAACGTCTTTGTTTACCGAGTGGTTGTGAGATGGAAAGATACTGTGTGTTCCAGCTGCTTTGAAGTATGTGTGTGTCTCGTCTCTCTGTGATTTGTGGTTGGCTTAGCGTTCCTACTAACTCTGGCTTTCAGTCGAACCTGGCTTGCATCCCAAATGACATCCTATTCCCTATATAGTGCACTTAATAAATCATAAGGTACCATTTGGGAAACATCCCCTGATGTTATGTCATCCTGCATGGTCCAGACACTGGGATGATTAAAAGACATCAGTGTGTTTGTGTGTGTGCGTGTGTGTGTGTGTGTGTGGATGGACAGCGGATATTTCCGACCTCCCTGTTTATACTTTGGAATACCTGGAAAGGAACACAGCAGAAGCAGAAGTCACGTAGCTCCATAGTTGTGGCAGAGATGGTATCATCACTACAGAATGATGAAGTGATAGCAATCACACTCTTGATTGACAGCCATCTAAAACTAACTCAAGCTTGAAAAAGGATTGTGTTGCTGGTATTGTTCTAACTATATAATTCATTTGTATATTTATTCAGTTAATGTGTGTATTGTTTGCACACATTAACCCCTACACACACACACACACACACACACACACACACACACACACACACACACACACACACACACACACACACACACACACACACACACACACACACACACACACACACTCCCAGACGTGACATCACAACAATCAGGGATCTCTTTCAGTATCATCATGCACACAGCACTCTAACTAACTTCCTTTCCATATCTCTCCTTCCCTTATCTAACACTCTCTATCACCCTCAAATAAATCCAGAATTTGTCCAAAGCAGTATCTCCATAATACTCCATAGCGCTCTTCACTCTGTTCAAGGTGGATAAGGGGCATTCCATGAAAAATATATAATCCATAATAGTAACATGGATTTTATTCAGGTATGTGTCCCAGTAAAAAGGGATTTCTCCTAGAACACCACATAAATAAAAATACTCCTCGGATCAATTAACAGGCTAGGCTAGTTAGCTGGTTAATATGTCTAAAAACAAGCTTTTAGGGTTAACTTCCTTATGTTATAAAATATATTTTGCCAAGACAAATATGATTATTAATGTTGTGAATCATTCATTGGGGGTTTTCTCTAACATATCATTAACATTATATCCCAAAAGTTGGATTTTGTAAGCTAACACATCCGATAATAAACACCAAGCTATGTTGACATAGAGGTGCAGGTTGTTTTTTTTTTACTTTTTGTGGTGGTCTTCTTCAAAGTTGTCGCAAAAAACAAAATTAGAGTGACACAAGCCTTATTACATGTAAAAGGCTTTGAAAATAAAGTTTGGTATACGCTCAGCACTCCATTGACATTTCACAGAGATAGATAGATAGATAGGTACTTTATTGCTCCCCCGGGGGGGAAATTTCATTGTCAAGCAGCTACAACAAAACACAGGGCAGGTGCAAAATGCCACAACGAAAAGTACACAAAAGACAGATACACGGTACATGATACATAGAGCGGCAGTATGAAAAAGTATAGAAATACAAGATATCTGGAGTGCAAAAAAAAAAAAAAAAAAAAAGCTATAAAAGGACATTGCATAGTATGAGTGGTTGGCTGAATATGTACACTATACATTGGTGGATGTTGGATGGTTAACTATACTATACAGGTCGATGGCAGAGAAATACTTCAGTAGCTAAAAATGCGTATGATATGAGCGAGGGTAATAATAGTTTACTTAATAGACAGACTGGGTAAATTAACAGGTAAGTGAAAATGTTGCATGGTTAAATTAGTTAAATTAGCTGTACAGTTAGGTATACAGTTATATTTACAGATAAGTGAATACTTGCATGTTTACACAAACTGTACAGGTAAATGACAGGAAGAGATACTTTAATAGCTAAATGTGTGTATGATATCATTTGGGGTAATAATAGTAATTCCCTTAAAATACAGTCCTTAGTGCGCAGGGTTTAATTACAGACAACTGCACTTATTGCACATTCGATATACTAAAAGCAATGAGAAAAGGTGCAACTGGCAGGATACTAATATGCATTCCTGAGTGAATGCCTACGTCCAATAATTACTTACAATATTGCATGTGATATAATATAACAACTGTACATGAGTATGTATATACAGACCTGTATGAATAAATAGGTCCTGAGTGGATGAGTGCTGACGGACCAGAGTTACTCACGGATGGATGCATAATTGTTAAACTAGGTCCTAGCACCCCAACAGTTCCAGATCTATGTTGCCGACGGCACGGCACCCCGGTGAGGCATTATATAGTCTCATAGCCGCCGGCAGGAAGGACCTCCTGTAGCGCTCTCTGGCACACCGTGGTGGGATCAGTCTGTGACTGAAAGTGCTCCTCTGCGTCATAACCATAGTGTGCAGAGGGTGGGTGACGTTGTCCATGATGGCCAGCAGTTTGGCCAGGATCCGTCTCTCCGCCACCTCCTCTAGAGTGTCAAGGCTCATCCCCAGGACAGAGCTAGCCTTCCTGATCAGCTTATTTACCCGAGAAGCATCACCGGCTTTGATGTTTGCTCCCCAGCACACCACTGCAAAAAAGATGGCACTGGCCACCACAGACTGGTAGAAGGTATGCAGTAGTTTACTGCACACGTTAAAGGACCTGAGCCTCCTCAGAAAGTAGAGTCGGCTCTGGCCCTTTTTGTACAGGGCCCCGGTGTTACCAGCCCATTCCAGTCTGTTGTCCATATGGACACCCAGGAACTTGTATGACTCAACCATTTCCACATCCGTCCCCTTTATAGGGACTGCAGTCAGTTGTGCCTTGGTTCTCCTGAAGTCCACCACCATCTCCTTAGTTTTGCTGATGTTGAGCTGAAGGTGGTTCTGCTCACACCACAACACAAAGTCACTGATTGTGCTCCTGTACTCCTCCTCCTGCCCACCCCTGATGCACCCTACAATAGCAGAGTCATCCGAGAACTTCTGTAGGTGGCATGTCTCAGAGTTATATCTGAAGTCTGAGGTGTAGAGGGTGAACAGGAAGGGGGACAGGACCGTACCCTGGGGGGCCCCTGTGTTGCTAACAGCCCGTTCTGACACACAGCTCTGTAGTCGCACAAATTGTGGCCTACCGGTCAGGTAGTCCGTGACCCAGGAGACTAAGGGTGCTTCCACTTTCATCCTCCTCATCTTCTCACCCAGTAGCAGGGGCTGAATGGTATTGAAGGCACTGGAGAAGTCAAAAAACATGACCCTCACAGTGCAACCTGCGTTGTCCAGGTGAGAGTAGGCCCTCTGCAGAAGGTAGATGATTGCATCATCCACCCCGATTTTGCGCTGGTATGCAAACTGCAGGGGGTCCATTGATGAACACACCAGGGGTCTGAGGTGAGCGAGGACTAACCTTTCCAGGGTCTTCATGATGTGGGATGTTAGCGCTACAGGTCTGAAGTCATTCAGGACAGTGGGGTGTGCCTTCTTGGGCACTGGGACCTAGAGATAATGTACCACAGGAGGCTGCTGAGGGCAGCAGCTCATAATAACAACCGGAATGGAGGAAATGGAATGGCATCAAACATAGATGGCATCAAACCATAGATAGATAGATAGATAGATAGATAGATAGATAGATGGATGGATAGATAGATAGATAGATAGATAGATAGATAGATAGATAGATAGATAGATAGATAGATAGATAGATAGATAGATAGATAGATAGATAGATAGATAGATAGATAGATAGATAGATAGATAGATAGATAGATAGATAGATAGATAGATAGATAGATAGATAGATAGATAGATAGATAGATAGATAGATAGATAGATAGATAGATAGATGTTAATTAGCTAGCACAACAAGTTACTGATTTTGATAGAGCACGTCACATATACTCTACAAACAGCAAATTACCAGCACAGGGAGTTCCCTTTGAATAGGGCTGTGGCGGTCATTACATTTTGTCAGCCGGTTATTGTCATGCAAATGACTGCCGGTCTTACGGTAATTGACTGTTAATTAACATAAATGCGTTTAGCATCTCCAGGTCTCCACACACACAAGCAGCTGAAGTGTTTTTTTGCAATACATTAACAAGAGTTCTGTCCGTGGTGCTGAATGAACAGTGTACTTTTTCCTCTGTGTAGTTTCATTTAATAATGAAAATACCTACCAAAAGGAGAACATTAATGTGGTTTATTTCTGTTCATGTTAAAAAAGGTGATTGGACTTGATTTACAGTATATCTGTCAACACAGTCATACACATTATGTATAAACCTGTAAAATGATTCTGGCCCGCCACAGCAAAAATATATTCTAATGTGGCCCTCCATGGAAAATAATTGCCCAGGCCTGGCCTAAGGCTATACGTTCTCTCCCAGACTCATGGATAGAACGTTTGCAGCGTGGCATAAGGTTACCAGTCCACCCAGCATGCATAATAATCGATACCCCACTCAAAGGTGATTACTAGAATGTGTTTCATTTTGGAGCATAGGCTAGACCAATTATGTACCAAAGACATCTTAAACCAATTTTTTAAAACGTTTTTTAAAAAGTGTTATACGTGGTAGGCTATTAGGCTATGTATTGTATAACGGCACAGTCATTATTTTAGTTCAGTTGATTTTTTCATGCTTGGGCTCATATTCAGTATAGGCCTATGCGTATGAATGCTTTTAATCCTTGTTGTTGTGTTAGGCTTTGACACAACATCTTCAACGACCATGTTTTCCACTCAGATTCAACCTGTTGTTGAACGTCTTTCTTCAAATTGATTGATCACAGTGACGTGAGTTTTAAAAGCATGATACTGTTTGATGACAAGTGTTTAATGTGATTTTCAGTTGCATTTGCACTGATGTCAGAGTGGTTAGAGGGACAGTAGATTGCTGAGTACCAGGCAGATAGCGACCTGGGGGTCATTAGCGTCATTGGTACTACCAATGCATGTCCAGAGTGCATAAAAATAGATCACCGTGACTCGGTGGTCACGTGGAATTTGACTGTGGTTATGACTCATGATTGCCAGTGTGGAGGTCAATAAGGTCACCACAACAGCCCTACTTTTGAATCCATTTTCCCATTCAATGTGTTGGTGGTGCTCATAAAATGTATCATAATTTAAATCTTTGTTGAGAGCCCACTCTGTAAATGTGAGGTACTTGTAGAGTATATTCTTCCAAACAATATGTATAAAAATGAAAGAGGGTAGTTTTGAGATATTAAGAATAATATTTGTAATCTTGAATAAATTAATATGAAAAAAAATATTTCTGAATCTTGACATGCTCCATATTTTAGAGCACACAGTAAGGATAATGTTATTTAACCTTTTTTAAGCAGGGAGTCATGCTGAGACCACACCCTGGCTCTTTGCTTGCACTATGGTAATGATTATATGACCCAAAAAAAGCACCTAGGGGTCAGAGAAGAATGTGTGCACGCGGGTTTTAATGCCAGGGCTTGGCTGATATGCAAAGAGCAGAGTCTTAGCTGGTCCAATTCAAATTAGGGCTGGATTTGCTTAACTGGCTCATTTAGATGTACCTGAATGTAGATTCATTTTCCAAAAGGGAGGGATTTTTTTTCTCATCATTGGTGATGGTGATTTTTTCATCCGCCCTGTAAAAAATAATGATGAGGGTCAAGTTGGTAATTTTTCAGTCTCAGCAGTGGGGACTTTTTACATATATAATTTTGCGCATTTCGATAAAGTGAATATGCTAGCCAAGCAATCAATGGGTTGTAGGTGTACAGGACAGTCATTCTAATGGCATGCGGATTGTTTTGTGGTTATGGTACAGTTTTTTCACTGAATAGTCATTGGGAATTGTATTTATTTGTTTGATTGACATAGTTATCATACATATGCGTTTGTTCAGCCCCATTGTTTTTCTTTTCACGGTGACTCTTATATACTTTTTAACACCACTGAGCTGAGCCAAGACACACTGTGCTGGCCAGGTTACGCATTCACCATAGTGAATAGAAAATGTGTAAAACATTAGAGCCAGTACAGTTCAGGTCAGCAGGATAGTGTGAAAAGGGTATACTGTAAGTCACTTGAGATATGAGCCTTCATTCACTACTGTAGGATTAGATGGTTTCCTGGAGCACAGGTCTGAGACCAGCTTACTTCAAACCTAATCCTAGCCACCTACTCAAGAATACACACCCAACTGACGTTAGTTCAGGGCTTAGGGGCTCACCTCTAAATGTGTGGCTATGCGACAGTAGGTACCTAGTAACCATAGTTCTGAAATAATTGGATGGGTGTAAGTATATGGGTGTAAGTAGGGGTATAACAGGAGAGGAGAGGAGAAGAGAGGAGAAGAGAGGAGAAGAGAGGAGAGGAGGAGATGGAGGAGATGGAGGAGATGGAGAAGAGAGGAGAGGAGAAGAGAGGAGAAGGAGGAGATGGAGGAGATGGAGGAGATGGAGAAGAGAGGAGAGGAGAAGAGAGGAGATGAAGGCAGCTCAGCAGTGAAAACAGCCATCTGGAGAATCAAATACTTCCACCATCTGACTGGCTCGGTCACACAGCATCCTTACAGAATAAGAATACTGTACAGAATCTTCTTTTAACTTTAATAAAGATGGTTGGAAACACTGAGTATTGAGTTCATGAGAATAGCGGTAACACTTAATATTACACTAATTACACGGTATTGACTGCTAATTAAATTGTAAATATAATGGTGTTTATACAGTAATAACCTGTGAAATACTTGTTTGTCTCTATGGGATTGAAACAAGAACCGAACATCACCATTTGGTAGCAAACAGTTAGAAATGGTATCGAATTCTTTGAAGTAAGTGCCAGAAGGTACCCGTTTCTAACACACAAGTTCCTTTCCATTACCAGGTAAATGCCAGTGTAAATAGTAGTGTAAAATAAACTGTTACCACATAAACTAGAATGGTGTAAATATGGTGGACCAAAATAAATAGACAGTTTAAGAATAAAGTATATGGGGACGTTTGGGAGAAGCATAATCATTTGATCACTTTTATTTTGGTTTCCAGGTGACCTTTATTTAACGGCTGGGGATGTTTGTTTGAGAAGCTCAATTTAGGCTTCATGTGAATGAGTAGTCAGTAATTGTTACGCAACACAAGTCCTGTGACCATCTTCAGGCTAAAGAGTTATTTGATGTAAAACTGCCTTCTCTCTCTCTCTCTCTCTCTCTCTCTCTCGCTCTCTCTCTCTCTCTCGCTCTCTCTCTCTCTCTCTCTCTCTCTCTCTCTCTCTCTCTCTCTCTCTCTCTCGCTCTCTCTCTCTCTCTCTCTCTCTCTCTCTCTCTCTCACAACCTCAGTCTCTTTCTATCTTTACTTCCCCTTCTTAGATAAAGAGAAATCTCCTGACGGTGTAAAATGGCCCATGATGACATATGTGGATGCAGGCCTGTTCATATCTTTGTGTGGGCCTTTAGGGAAATAAATATCTGAGAACATTTGGTGAATTGAAGCTCACTCAATATATCACCGTCACACAATAAACATTTCTGGCACATGAACACCCCTCGTCCCCCTCGTCCATCCCTCTCCTACAAACACACACACACACACACACACACACACACACACAACCCTCCCAGACACTACCACCGCCTACCTCTTGCTGCCTCTTGTGCTAACAAATGGTGCCTCCCCACAGGCTTGTAAATCAAATCACAGCACAAATACAGTGGGCATTTATTTGGAATTGACTTTTGTTCTCCTTAACGTCTGGAGCGGCTGTGTTGGGTGGTAGCTCAGGGCTCTACGCCTGTTGCTGTCTGAATCTGAAGATTAATCATCCTGTAGACTAGCTAGCTACACCTGATCCCGCCGACTGACGCCTGTGGATAGCAACTGCTACCACACTGACAGCAGAGAGAATGAACAGGATATACAATGAATGTACAAAACATCCTTATATTGAGTTGCACCCCCTTTTGACCTCAGAACAACCTTAATACATTGTGCATGGACTCTACAAGGTGCTGAAAGCGTTCCACAGGGATGCTGGCCCATGTTGACTCCAATGCTTCCCACAGTTGTGTCAAGTTGGCTGGATGTCCTTTGGGTGGTGGTCCGTTCTTGATACACACAGGAAACTGTTGATTGTAAAAAACCCAGCAGTCTGGTCAGTCTATGTCTATGTCAAGGAAAGAGTGTTTTGTACACTCAGTGTATGTCATTGTCTCTGTCTTCTGATACCTCCAGCCATCTCTCCATCTTCTTATACCTCTGTACTTCTCTCCCTCTCTCAACCCTTCCATCTATCTCTCCAGTCCTTCTCTCCCTCTCTCAACCCTTCCATCCATCTCTCCATTCCTTCTCTCCCTCTCTCAACCCTTCCATCCATCTCTCCATTCCTTCTCTCCCTCTCTCAACCCTTCCATCCATCTCTCCATTCCTTCTCTCCCTCTCTCAACCCTTCCATCCATCTCTCCATTCCTTCTCTCCCTCTCTAAACCCTTCCATCCATCTCTCCATTCCTTCTCTCCTTCTCTCAACCCTTCCATCCATCTCTCCATTCCTTCTCTCCTTCTCTCAACCCTTCCATCCATCTCTCCATCTCCAGTGCAAGGCAGGGACAGAGAAATATGATTGGATTAGTTGAACAAACAACTATAGTAAATCTGTTGAAGCTTGAGTCATTAACAACTGTAAATATACAACTAAGGACATTTAGCACTCGGACGCTCATATTTCTACAAGTTATGTATCCACATCAATTAGAGTATTGGTTATATTGGCTTCGGCATGACCTTTTTCCTTTATACCTCTCCAATAACTTTGAGAAAGAGGAATCAAATGTCTCCTTGACTCATGGAAACACACACACACACTCACACACACACACACACTCACACACACACACACACACACACACACACACACACACACACACACACACACACACACACACACACACACACACACACACACACACACACACACACACACACACACACACACACACTCACACACACTCACACTCACACTCACACTCACACACACACTCACACTCACACTCACACACACACACACACACACACCACACACACACACACACACACTCACACACACACTCAGTCTGATCCTCTCGGTACTTTATGTAGCGGAAATATAACAGAGTATAATTACTTTACTACTATCTATGTTTGGTAAAACACAAAGAAACTGTCCGCTTTAAATGGTTTATATTTGTATAATATATATATTATCTAAGGCTGCGGTGGATATGATCGCTCACTGTTATAAATGGCACATAGTTTGTGCTGCTGAGAGAAAGGCATTGTTTACTCTGGGCCCCACGCGGTGAATCTGTCCAGTGTAAGGTCATCTTCAGTAATAAGCTCCATTTGTTTTGTTGAGCTGAGGGTAGAGAGGAAGGGAGAGAGAGAGAGAGAGAATAAATCTCATTTCAAATCCTACTAACCTTCTTATCTCTATTTGTTCAGTTGTTTTTAATGCCACATACTGAAAGAATTTCAATGGCTGTTTTGCCATGAAGTCATTTGTTTTCCTTCAGCAGGCTTTCGTCTCCCTATTGTGTGACAGGCCTCCAGATGGAGCAGGGACACACACACATCCAGATGGAGCAGGGACACACACACATCCAGATGGAGCAGGGACACACACACATCCAGATGGAGCAGGGACACACACACATCCAGATGGAGCAGGGACACACACACATCCAGATGGAGCAGGGACACACACACATCCAGATGGAGCAGGGACACACACACATCCAGATGGAGCAGGGACACACACACATCCAGATGGAGCAGGGACACACACACATCCAGATGGAGCAGGGACACACACACATCCAGATGGAGCAGGGACACACACACATCCAGATGGAGCAGGGACACACACACATCCAGATGGAGCAGGGACACACACACATCCAGATGGAGCAGGGACACACACACATCCAGATGGAGCAGGGACACACACACATCCAGATGGAGCAGGGACACACACACATCCAGATGGAGCAGGGACACACACACACATCCAGATGGAGCAGGGACACACACACATCCAGATGGAGCAGGGACACACACACATCCAGATGGAGCAGGGACACACACACATCCAGATGGAGCAGGGAAACACACACATCCAGATGGAGCAGGGACACACACACATCCAGATGGAGCAGGGACACACACACATCCAGATGGAGCAGGGACACACACACATCCAGATGGAGCAGGGACACACACACATCCAGATGGAGCAGGGACACACACACATCCAGATGGAGCAGGGACACACACACATCCAGATGGAGCAGGGACACACACACATCCAGATGGAGCAGGGACACACACATCCAGATGGAGCAGGGACACACACACATCCAGATGGAGCAGGGACACACACACATCCAGATGGAGCAGGGACACACACACATCCAGATGGAGCAGGGACACACACACATCCAGATGGAGCAGGGACACACACACATCCAGATGGAGCAGGGAAACACACACATCCAGATGGAGCAGGGACACACACACATCCAGATGGAGCAGGGACACACACACATCCAGATGGAGCAGGGACACACACACATCCAGATGGAGCAGGGACACACACACATCCAGATGGAGCAGGGACACACACACATCCAGATGGAGCAGGGACACACACACATCCAGATGGAGCAGGGACACACACACATCCAGATGGAGCAGGGACACACACATCCAGATGGAGCAGGGACACACACACATCCAGATGGAGCAGGGACACACACACATCCAGATGGAGCAGGGACACACACACATCCAGATGGAGCAGGGACACACACACATCCAGATGGAGCAGGGACACACACACATCCAGATGGAGAAGGGACACACACACATCCAGATGGAGCAGGGACACACACACATCCAGATGGAGCAGGGACACACACACACACATTTGTTTTACTGTCCTTGTGATGAAACTAATGATTCCCATTCCAAATCCTATTTTCCTTGACCCCTAACCCTAATTCTAACACTGACCTTAACTGTTACCCTAAACCTAATCCCTAAGCCTATAATAAACATTTTGCTTTTGGGGACCGGCAAAATGTCCCCCCAATTTTCCTTGTTTTATTATCCTTGTGAGAACTTTTGGTCCCCACAAGGATAGTAAAACCAGAAACACACACTGACAGTTTGACACACACACAATAACACACATGTACACACACACTGACAGACAGGTTTACACACACACACCCTCACACAGCTTTTGACATTTGACATCGGATATCCTTGGCTTTCGGCAGAAAGGGAAATTATATCATAATATTGCAATACCTTTACTCCCAAATTTGTACTATATCCTGGAGATTCGTAAACTAAAAACCACTGTTTATCAATGACACTGGTGTTTACAAAAAGTGAGAGTGAAAGTGTTTCACGACTTTATTAGGTTATTTCAGAGTACATGTAATTCACTTCCTGTGTTACCCAAGGGATTTACGCAAGCCCAATGAAACAGACACGTTGTATTCCGTAGCACCACTCATCTGAGAAGTAATGCATGATGTAATGCAATCTGAAACACTTACTGTGGAAGTGCAAAATCATTACCTGTGTGCTTGCAGCTGAGATCATTTATTGTGCTTCACTTTTTAGTTGCATAGAAAATAGGTCTATGACTCTGTGACTCATGTATACTAGTAGACTTTAAGCACAAATAGCATGTAATTAAAACGTTTGCAACTATAGCTAATTTACTGTTTTTTTTTTCCTTCTTCTCTTTCACATGTGGGTTCTTCTTCTGTGGATGAAATACAGGTTAGTACTCTTTACTTCTTGGAATCTAACATCCTCAAGGATCAAGGTCATTTATGGGTCATGTAGTGGGATTATATTTCATATGTTTTCCCCCATAAAATGTCAGCCTCAATCACTAGTGTCTTATTACCCCTATTGGTCAGATTTTGGTCCCTTCTGTCCTGCTCTCCTCACCTACACCAACACTGAAAGGGAACTGTTATCGAAAGTATGGGACCAGTTCATTCACGTTAGTTGAGAAACACTCATTTGTTTCTAACATATGAATATGTGTTACCATATAATACAACATATTTATGAGTATGTCCTGTCCCTGTACTACTTATACCACATTATCCTTTAACAGAGGCAGGTGTACTACTTATACCACATTATCCTTTAACAGAGGCAGGTGTACTACTTATACCACATTATCCTTTAACAGAGGCAGGTGTACTACTTATACCACATTATCCTTTAACAAAGAGGCAGGTGTACTACTTATACCACATTATCCTTTAACAAAGAGGCAAGTGTACTACTTATACCACATTATCCTTTAACAGAGGCAGGTGTACTACTTATACCACATTATCCTTTAACAAAGAGGCAGGTGTACTACTTATACCACATTATCCTTTAACAGAGGCAGGTGTACTACTTATACCACATTATCCTTTTAACAGAGGCAGGTGTACTACTTATACCACATTATCCTTTAACAAAGAGGCAGGTGTACTACTTATACCACATTATCCTTTAACAGAGGCAGGTGTACTACTTATACCACATTATCCTTTAACAGAGGCAGGTGTACTACTTATACCACATTATCCTTTAACAAAGAGGCAGGTGTACTACTTATACCACATTATCCTTTAACAAAGAGGCAGGTGTACTACTTATACCACATTATCCTTTAACAGAGGCAGGTGTACTACTTATACCACATTATCCTTTAACAAAGAGGCAGGTGTACTACTTATACCACATTATCCTTTAACAGAGGCAGGTGTACTACTTATACCACATTATCCTTTTAACAGAGGCAGGTGTACTACTTATACCACATTATCCTTTAACAAAGAGGCAGGTGTACTACTTATACCACATTATCCTTTAACAGAGGCAGGTGTACTACTTATACCACATTATCCTTTAACAGAGGCAGGTGTACTACTTATACCACATTATCCTTTAACAAAGAGGCAGGTGTACTACTTATACCACATTATCCTTTAACAAAGAGGCAGGTGTACTACTTATACCACATTATCCTTTAACAGAGGCAGGTGTACTACTTATACCACATTATCCTTTAACAAAGAGGCAGGTGTACTACTTATACCACATTATCCTTTAACAGAGGCAGGTGTACTACTTATACCACATTATCCTTTTAACAGAGGCAGGTGTACTACTTATACCACATTATCCTTTAACAAAGAGGCAGGTGTACTACTTATACCACATTATCCTTTAACAGAGGCAGGTGTACTACTTATACCACATTATCCTTTAACAGAGGCAGGTGTACTACTTATACCACATTATCCTTTAACAAAGAGGCAGGTGTACTACTTATACCACATAATCCTTTAACAAAGAGGCAGGTGGAGACCATTGTATCTGTAAGAATTACAGATGTTTCATATTTTCTGGTCAAATGTTTCTCAGAAACCTATTGCCATGGTCTGGCTAGCATGGTTTCTGTCAGCCACACAATGCATGCTCTGAGAACTGTTTTTGTACGATCAAACAACATTTCTTAAAAAGTCAATTTACAGAACTCTCAGAATAGAATTAAACGTTAATTTATGGATGCCATTCAGTTCACATCCCATTCCTGTTCCCTTCCCTTCACTAATGTCAAGGTAATAATAATATAGAAGCTAAGAGCAGGTTCCATAACAAGCGGACGTAATAACTGTAACAGTCTGTCTTTAAATGATTTGATTGACTCGTGCTAGACCTCGCCGCTCTATTCTAAACTCTAATGGAGTCTGGCTATAATTTGACCACACTTTGATTGACACCCCCTTTCTCTATCTCAACTGTGACCCTTGACAATGTACATTAGAGTCGGATTAAAGGCAAGGTGCTAACGCATATTAGGAAAAAATGAAGTCAAGTCAGTGGACAGGGAAAGCTCTCGTCTTCTTTCTTTTCTCTACCTTCTTAAATCCCCTCCTGCCTTCCCCGCAGCCTCCACCACCCCCCCTGCCTTGCAGCATTAAAATTCCAACGCAATTCAAGTAGCGATAGCCGATTTATTAATACAGCCGCAACTTTGCCCTTGTGTAGGAAATCTAATGACAGAGCGCAGCGGCCACATGAGAAAGAGTGATACGGCCGTTTACGGTGGAGATACAGACCCTTGCGAGGGGAAAAGCAAAGGTACAAACATAAACTATAACAATGTAGCCTTCATAACTAGGTGCTTTATTTGTCAAAAACGCTTCACTTTGGACTCTGGACATATACTTTACTTTGCCTCGAGCCCATGGCATATTTAAGAGGGAGCTGGTTTTTCCTGCAGCAGGATACAGGCTTATTGTACTCTGCTTCTCCAGGGTGTAAATAGTTGTAAATCTTCTGCAGAACATTTATTTTAGCGAGACACCAAAGCATCCCACTCGGAATGATTGAATGCTACTTATTTTATTCAGTTTCCCCTTTAATTTAGGGGGACTTTGTACAGAATCTGGTTTGAAGACAATGAACTAACACAATATTGTTTTAAAAGCTGTGCGTCTTTGATTGGACTCCGTTTTTAAAGGATTACTTTAAGTTAGCCTTCGCACTTGAAACGAATTGGGTCTTCTTTTTTACAAAGAGAGAGAGGGGGAGAACCGAAGAAAGAAAGAAAGAAAGAAAGAAAGAAAGAAAGAAAGAAAGAAAGAAAGAAAGAAAGAAAGAAAGAAAGAAAGAAAAAAAGAAAGAAAGAAAGAAAGAAAGAAAGAGTTCTCATACACCTTATAACCCACAAATAAAAACAACAGTTGTTATCTCGTCAATAGAGGAACCATTTTCTTGGAGATACAGTCACACTGTTCACCTTCTTTAACAGGACTCAGACACTATACTTCCTTATGTGGCTTACCAATGCATTATGCTATCCATATGTTTAAGTAAATTAACATACCATCAGAACCACAATACCATCCCCCATTCAAACCTTTTAAATGGTTACAGCATCCAAGGCCCTCCGAAGAGTTAAAACAGCCTGTAGGATTTATACTTAGTCTGGCTTGTTGCTTTTGACAGAGGTAATAATATGCGTTTGAGGTACTTGTTGTTTTGGCAAAAACTCAAATTCTATTATAGGATTAAGTAATTGAACACTAATCTAAAGGACTCGAGGTTTCCACTTCTTTGATCTCTCTCAGTTTGAGAGAGACAGCCGAAGTACAGAATCACTGAAGGGAAAGCAGATTAGTTCAATTTCATGTTTTTAAGGAAGAGCTACACTAGCTTTAGTGGGATTACTATATAATTGGTGAATTGAAAAATATTTAATGACACATGGATTAATTTAGCCTCTTTATAAACACGTGGCTTCATGTAAGGAGATACAGTCATACAGTGCTTGTTGGCTCTTACAGTTATAAATATAATCCTGTCTGGGTTTCTTTTTCCTCATATGAACAATGTTATAATGATTATAATAATTAAATATCTGCTTAGTTCTAACATTAAAACACAAACCCATGGATTTGGAATGTAAACATCTACAAGTACAAAACATACTTACTGTACATGTTTAAAGTAAATTGTGAATATATTATATGCACTTTTATGGGGTTGGGGTTATGTGCAACTTGTTATGACCTTGATGTTCTAAACAACCTGCTTTATGAGGTCGAACAGGGTTTATAAGGACGTCAAAGTCCTGTAAGTATTAATGTATACTGATACAGAGTGTAGTCGGAAAGTATTCAGACTGCCTTGACTTTTTCCACATTTTGTTACATTACAGCCGTATTCTAAAATGTATTAAATAAAACATTGTCCTCATCAATCTACACACAATCCACCATAAAGACAATGTGAAAATGTGCTAATTTATAAAAAATAAAAAACATAAATACCTTATTTACATAAGTATTCAGACCCTTTGCTATGAGACTCTAAATTGAGCTCAGGTGCATCCTGTTTCCATTGATCTTCATTGAGATGTTTCTACAACTTGATTGGAGTCCACCTGTGGTAAATTCAATTGATTGGACATGTGATGGAAAGGCACACACCTGTCTATGTAAGGTCCCACAGTTGACAGTGCATGTAAGAGCAAAAACCAAACCATGAGGTCAAAGGAATTGTCTATAGAGCTCTGAGACAGGATTGTGTCGAGGCACAGATCTGGGGAAGGGTACCAAAAAATGTCTGCTCCAGAACGCTCAGGACCTCAGACTGGGGTGAAAGTTCACCTTCCAACAGGACAACAACCTTAAGCACACAGCCAAACAAAGCAGAAGTGACTTCGTGACAAGTCTCTGAATGTCCTTAAGTGGCCCAACTTGAACCCTATTGAACATGTCTGGAGAGACATGAAAATAGCTGTGCAGCGACGCTCCCCATCCAACCTGTCAGAGCTTTAGAAGATCTGCAGAGAAGAGAGGGATTAACTCCCCAAATACAATATGTAGCGTCATACGCAAAAAAAGTGTTTCAACAAAGAACTGAGTAAAGGGTCTGAATACTTATGTAAATGTGATATTTCTGTTTTTTATTTTTATACATTTGCTTTGTCATTATGAGGTATTGTGTGTAGATTGATGAGGAAAACAAACGGTTTAATCCATTTTGGAATGAGGTTTGTACAGTAGGCTTCACACATTTTCACAGCATATTGTCTATATGCCTGGCCTGGCAATACTATTAATCTCAGACCATATGATTTATCAAAACTCGAGCTTTGATAATACAATAAATGAATTAATAAGTTCAGGGCCTGAAACATCCAGCCACTGTGGCAGGTAGATTTTAAAGTCTATGTTTCTAAAACAATAAATGTATTACCAGTAAGAAGTGATGTTCAGCTGCCCCTTTAAGTGCAGGAGGTTCCTGTTGCAATGAGGGCACTTGAGCCGCTGGAGTCATCTGTTACAGTGTGCCTGCCTTTGAGATATGAGAATATGACTAGCAGCCGATATGTCTTCACTGAAGCACACACTCAAACATTGAAAAACAACCTAGTTTGGGAACAAAACAATGTTAGGATGAAGACTTACTTTAGTAGACTTTAGAGTAAATTAGACATTTTACGCCTGTGCGCAGTGCTTCTAAAAATGGATCTTCACTTCAATCCTAGCTACCAGCTATGAAACAAAAATGCACAAACATTTAGAAAAATCGAATTTATTTTCCACATTTACGTCATTTAGCAGACGCTCTTATTCAGAGCGATTTACAGTATTGAGAGCGTACACATTTTCTCATATTTGTTCAGACTATTTTGCTGTAAATGTGCTGATACTTGACTTCTAACTCTTTTTATTCGCAAATACGAGTGAAATGCTTGCACTGTGGAACCCTGACCAACCGACAACATGGCTGGTGAAATAGACATTCTACCCGCAAATTCCTAAATCTACCTGTATTTGGGGGTGGCGGCCCTGGATCAGTTGGTGTAGCACTTGCAAGCACAGCTTAGTATACATTGAAATCATTTGCTTTTTATTTTACTGGACTGATGGAACCTGCATCTGATGGTGATGGTGCTTTCAAGACAACTGTGAACTCGGGGTAAAACAAAATAGGTAAAATCACGAAGTCAGTGATGTTCAGGTTGGAAAGTTGGGACTAGAAAAATGCCAGAGTTTTCCGACTTGGAATTCCAAGTTGGATGACCGTTCAAAAAGATGTTTCCCAGTCGGATCATTTTTTTTTTCATAGTTCCCAGTTTTCTTGAACGCACTGAAGTCGGAAATATCTGAGTTCCCATTTCTCAGTTGATTTGAACACGGCATTGGTCTCAGCGGAGGGAGGGAAAGACCAGCAGAGGGTCTCTACTCTCCCGACCAGAGAGAGGGGGTACCATCTTCCACCTGATGGCGAAACTCGAGTCACACTGCATCCACATCTGCCTCGAGCACAAATTCATGTTGTTCCTATGACCAGAGAAAGTGAAATATTCCTTGATATTAAAATAAACATGAGCTGCTGATAATAATAAAAATGCAGGACTATCGATACTTTTGGCTACTCATTCATTGCAGCTGCAGCGCGAGTGGGAGTTTGGACAAGTGCATATTATGTATTATTAATAGTGTTGAATAAAAACATTGACAGTGCTGAATAAAACATTTTACATAAACTTACTCATACAGTTCTTTGCTGTATTCTTTGACATTCTCTCTCTGGTCATGGTTTAAAAAGGTGTGAAATCTCACATAGGCTAGTGTTAAACTTTGCTTTGGCCAGGGTCGTGAAAGCTGTAGGCACCGTGATTTGAGCTATCCGATTGGCCAGCACAGTAGGCATACTCGATTTAGCCACAGGTTCTCCCAGTCCGCCGGGTAGTACATTTATTTAAAAAAAATAATGGTTCAAAATGGGAACACTGCCTACCTGGTGTGCAGGGCTTCTGAATCAAGTGCAACTACCACCAACAGCAAAACAAATAATAATAAAAATAAGCACAAGGCTTTATCCTTGGCTTTGCTACATAAATATTTGGTGATTGACTGGGAATGCCTTGAAGATCAAACCGGTTGGTGTCCACTGATCTACACTGATTGAAGTGGATTTAACAAGTGACATCTATCAGGGATCATATCTTTCACCTGGATTCACCTGGTCAGTCTATGTCATGGAAAGAGCAGGTCTTCATGTTTTGTGCACTCAGTGTATATCTACTTAAGTCTACTCTATATGTACTTAAAGTGATACTTTGGGGATTTTGGCAATTAAGCCCTTTATCTACTTCCCCAGAGTCAGATAAAGATGTTATGTCTCTGCATTCAGTTTGAAGGAAGTTAGAGGTAGTTTTATGAGCCAATGCTAACTAGCGTTAATGCAATGAATGGAAGTCTATGGTGTCTACTAGCATGCTAGCAGTTACCATATACTTCCAGTCATTGCGCTAATGCTAGTTAGCAACTTCCTTCAAACTACACGCAGAGACACACATGGTTTCCACAAGTATCCCTTTAAGTCTACTTTATACATACTTCTACATAATATTAAAAGTGTGCTGAGAAATCATAATGACTCTTATACTGTATGTACTGTATGGATTGTTCATGGATTATGTCTTGATTAATCATGCTCCAGATCCACTACTGTTGCTACTGCTCCCTCAGCACAAGTACAACAACACATAAAGAAATAGTTACAGAATGTGCCCTATATCTGTCAATGCCACCGGGAGACTGGGCATAATAATTGATTTGTATTCTGCTCCGGAGATATGCATTTTCTGTGGTAAATTCTCATTGAATCAAGGACAAAAGAAATGGATGTCCTCAACACACAATATGACCCACCACATAAGGCAACACACGGAATTCGTGATCCACTTGGACAACATAGATGCAAATAGTCAAGACATCTCCTGAAACATCGGAACTATGTCAGCGTAGTCAATATATAACTAATATGCCAGCATAGGTGACTTATGTCTGCGCTGTTTAAATACCACTATTTTGACATTATTCCAATGAGACCATGTTGAATCATTATTCCAATGAGACCATGTTGAATCATTATTCCACTGAGACCATGTTGAATCATTATTCCAATGAGACCATGTTGAATCATTATTCCAATGAGACCATGTTGAATCATTATTCCAATGAGACCATGTTGAATCATTATTCCACTGAGACCATGTTGAATCATTATTCCACTGAGACCATGTTGAATCATTATTCCACTGAGACCATGTTGAATCATTATTCCACTGAGACCATGTTGAATCATTATTCCACTGAGACCATGTTGAATCATTATTCCACTGAGACCATGTTGAATACACATTCTCTTTATTTTTCCTTTTAGATAGATAGATAGATAGATAGGTACTTTATTGATCCCCCGGGGGGGAAATTTCATTATCAAGCAGCTACAACAAAAACACAGGGCAGGTGCAAAATGCCACAACGAAAGTACACAAAAGACAGATACACGGTACATGATACATAGAGCGGCAGTATGAAAAAGTATAGAAATACAGGATATCTGGAGTGCAAAAAAAAGCTATAAAAGGACATTGCATAGTATGAGTGGTTGGCTGAATATGTACACTATACATTGGTGGATGTTGGATGGTTAACTATACTATACAGGTCGATGGCAGAGAAATACTTCAGTAGCTAAAAATGCGTATGATATGAGCGAGGGTAATAATAGTTTACTTAATAGACAGACTGGCTAAATGAACAGATAAGTGAATATTTTGCATGGTTAAATTAGCTGTACAGTTAGGTATACAGTTATATTTACAGATAAGTGAATACTTGCATGTTTACGCAAACTGTACAGGTAAATGACAGGAAGAGATACTTTAATAGCTAAATGTGTGTATGATATCATTGGGGTAATAATAGTAATTCCCTTAAAATACAGTCCTTAGTGCGCAGGGTTTAATTACAGACAACTGCACTTATTGCACATTTGATATACTAAAAGCAATGAGAAAAGGTGCAACTGGCAGGATACTAATATGCATTCCTGAGTGAATGCCTAGGTCCAATAATTACTTACAATATTGCATGTGATATAATATAACAACTGTACATGGGTATGTATATACAGACCTGTATGAATAAGTAGGACCTGAGTGGATGAGTGCTGACGGAACAGAGTTACTCACGGATGGATGCATAATTGTTAAACTAGGTCCTAGCACCCCAACTGCCCTTATGGACAAATCTCACATTTTAGTGTTGTCCCTCTCTCTCTTTCTGTCTCTTCTCCCTCTATCATGTGACGTCTTTGATATTAATAGCCAGACATTTAGGGGGCAAGCAGAAGTGATGGAAGTTAAAAGAATATGATGAAAAAAATAAATGTAGATAGATGTCCTACATTTTGTCAGCTAAAATCGGGATAATGCCTGAGCGAGGCTGTGCCGTGTTCTCCAGTTGTCAAAAGACAGTAAGTAATTATTAAAATAGCAGTTTGAAACACGGGGAGATTAAAGTGATGCTAATGATAAGTGAGAGAAGAAAAGGCCAAGCTATATTTTAATTCCTCAGAGATGGTTAATGACTTCTATTGCCTGAGATTAAACTAAAAGTGTATCATCAGCTTTTTCTAGCTCGTGGAGAGAGGGAGAGAGGGAGAGAGAGAGA
>CM042408.1:34277713-34315213 GCA_023634145.1 Thymallus thymallus
CTGAGGATATCAAATGGGATAGGGGAAAAATCAACGATTTGCCTAATATATAATGATATATCTATTAATGTTTTTCAATAAAGAAAGCCAATATATAATGAAATATCTATTAATGTTTTTTCAATAAAGACAAGCCAATATATAATTATATATCTATTAATGTTTTTTCAATAAAGACAAGCCAAGCTATTCACTTCATTGTCTACTGTCAAGGACAATACTGGAGAATTGTGAATGTGTTCATTAAGAGCTGCAATGACATCTTACATTTCACAGATGACTGTGAGCCTCTTCAGATATTTTTTTCATTAGCAGGCAATTCTGTTGGCATTATTAGTTTTGACTATTATTAATGACTATTGTCACTTATCATACAACAGCAGGCTTTTGTAGCGGCAAAGGCATGACATTTTCCATATTAATAAAACAATAAGTCTCAAACGCATTGTTGGAGGTCCTGCTTCACAACTGTAAGTAAATGTGTGGAATACAGTAAAACTACATTAACTGTTGTGACAAGAACAGGAAACTGCAGGGAGTACAAAGTAAACTGCAAAGTTGTAGATGTACAGTGCCTTCAGAGGGTATTCATATCCCTTGACTTATACCACATTTTGTTGTGTTACAGCCTGAAATTAAAATGGGTTAAAAAAATATATAAATCTCACCCATCTACATACAATACCCCAATATCTAATGTACATAAGTATTCACAACCCTGAGTCAATACTTTGTAGAAGCACCTTTGGCAGCGATTACAGATGTGTATCTTTCTGGTTCAGTATCTAAGAACTTTCCACACCTGGATTGTGCAACAATTGGTTGTTAATCATTGCTAGACAACCATTTTCAGGTCTTGCCATAGATTTTCAAGTAGATTTAAGTCAATACAGTAACTCTACCACTCAATAACATTCACTGTCTTCTTGGTAAGCAACTCCAGTGTACATTTGGCCTTGTGTTTTAGGTTATTGTCCTGCTGAAAGGTGGATTCATCTCCCATTGTCTGGTGGAAAGCAGACTGAAACAGGTTTTCCTCTAGGATTAGCTCAATTACATGTATTTTATATCCTGAAAAACTCCCCAGTCCTTAACGATTACAAGCATACCCATAACATGATAGCCTTTTCACTCTGTCATTTAGGTTAGTATTGTGGAGTAACTACAATGTTGTTGATCCATCCTCAGTTTTCTCCTATCACAGCCATTAAGCTCTAACTGTTTTAAAGTCACCATTGGCCTCATAGTGAAATCCCTGAGCGGTTTCCTTCCTCTCTGGCAAATGAGATAGGAAGGATAGCTGTATCTTTGTAGTGACTGGCTGTATTGATACACCATCCAAAGTGTAATTAATAACTTCTCCTTGCTCAAAGTCTGCTTCTTTTTTTTTACCAAATAGGTGCCCTTCTTTGCCAGGCATTGGAAAACCTTTGTAGTTGAATCTGTGTTTGAAATTCACTGCTTGACTGAGGGACCTGACATATGATTGTATGTGTGTGGTACAGAGATGAGGTAGTCATTCAAAAATCATGTTAAACACTATTATTGCAAACAGAGTCCATGCAACTTATGTGACTTGTTAAGTAAATGTTTATTCCTGAACTTATTTAGGCTTGCCATAACAAAGGGGTTGAATACTTATTGACTCAAGACATTTCAGTGTGCGTTGGCCATTTACAAACAATCTCAATTTAATCCATTTTAAATTCAGGCTGTAACAGAACAAAATGTGGAAAAAGTAAATGGGTGTGAATACTTTCTGAAGGCTCTGTATGAATGAGGATGAATGAGGATGATGACATGATGTGGATTTAAAGGGGCAATTTGCAGTTGCTACATCAATTTCTGGACATAAATTCATGATATGTACCCATGATATGACCCATGCCTCATGATCTTAGTTCAACTGTCGTCCCCCATCAGAACCCAAAATATAAGCTTGTTTTACTCCAATGCTTGTAAATAAAGTCAATGTAAACACATCATATACTGTAGCTTCAGAACACGGTTAAAACTATAATTTTAATATCATGGTCAGTCCTTGCATGGACTGAGTAGTTAGATTTCTCAGACCCAATCTCTCCGTTTTTTACAGAAACGGGTGGGGATACACTTTGTTATTGTTCCAACTGCTGATTGCTGTTTTAAGGGTAAAATAATTATATTTTGGCAGTCATTTTCCATCCATAAAGTTGCCCTCTTGGCAAACTCAAACTTTTTGAGGCAAATGAGACATCTTAGCACAACTACTCTGTCCTCTCCT
Organism: Thymallus thymallus; assembly: GCA_023634145.1. Lineage (NCBI taxonomy): Eukaryota > Metazoa > Chordata > Actinopteri > Salmoniformes > Salmonidae > Thymallus > Thymallus thymallus. Next base: position 34,279,977 of record CM042408.1, read on the forward strand.
CTACTCCTCTGTCCTCTCCTCTACTCCTCTGTCCTCTCCTCTACTCCTCTGTCCTCTCATCTACTCCTCTGTCCTCTCCTCTACTCCTCTGTCCTCTCCTCTACTCCTCTGTCCTCTCCTCTACTCCTCTGTCCTCTCATCTACTCCTCTGTCCTCTCCTCTACTCCTCTGTCCTCTCCTCTACTCCTCTGTCCTCTACTCCTCTGTCCTCTCCTCTACTCCTCTGTCCTCTCCTCTACTCCTCTGTCCTCTCCTCTACTCCTCTGTCCTCTCCTCTACTCCTCTGTCCTCTACTCCTCTGTCCTCTCCTCTACTCCTCTGTCCTCTGCCGAGTCCCCAATATCCAGACGTTCCGCTTTTCAGGGGAAATTAAAAGAGAGCCTGTGACGCGACTTCCGCTTTTGGACATTAACAAGGTGACACTCCATCTTAACTCCTCCTCACAACAATTTGTATGTAGTGGATCTAGTTTCAGGTGTTTTTTTACGCCTGCTACATTTGGTTACCTCTCCTCCGTGACCCAAAAAGTCATACAGGGTTGATGAATGCTGAATTTTGCCACTTTAGCAAGCCTTTATTCATATAAAAATGTACTGAATTATCCATGTGGTCTATATTAAATGGCACTTTATTTAAATTGCAATATTGGTGCACAATTACTACTTAAAATATCAAAGGGACGCAAAAGGCACTCATTTCATGGAACGACCCATCTAAGTGTGATGGACTAGTTGTTTCCTGTCCAGCCAGACCAGAGCTCCCCATTGGACAAATTCATCTCTCCAGCAATGACTTAGATCAACTTTGAAAAACAACACTAAAGAAGAAAACCCCATAAAATGATTACTGAACGGCGGACTGGAATATAAAGTATTATCAACCAACATTAATCAGGTGCAGCCTTTCATGAACTCAATTAATTAATTAAATTAATCAGGTGCATCCTTTCATGAACTCAATTAATTAATTAAATTAATCAGGTGCTTCCTTTCATGAACTCAATTAATTAATTAAATTAATCAGGTGCTTCCTTTCATGAACTCAATTAATTAATTAAATTAATCAGGTGCTTCCTTTCTTGAACTCAATTAATACATTCAATTAATTAAATTAATCAGGTGCTTCCTTTCATGAACTCAATTAATTAATTAAATAAATCAGGTGCTTCCTTTCATGAACTCATTTAATTAATTAAATTAATCAGGTGCTTCCTTTCATGAACTCAATTAATTAATTAAATTAATCAGGTGCTTCCTTTCATGAACTCAATTAATTAATTAAATTAATCAGGTGCTTCCTTTCATGAACTCAATTAATAACCTGCAACAAAAGGGCTCTTTTTATATTTTTTTGTAGAGGTAAGGTCAGCCATAAAATGCTGACATCCCTCATCAGACCGCTGTGCCAGTTTAATTATTATTCTTCCAGACTTGACTTATCCAAAATTATTGCCATACCTGAGCAACATTCAGAAGGGGGAAAGCACTATTTTGTTCAAAACACTTTTAATGATACCTGCTATTTGATTAATGCATTGTAAGCGTTTGCTATCGGCCTCCTTATCAGCTTTCTGTTGTTGTGTGAAAGATGTTTAGTTGACGCTAACCAAAATAAGCCAGTGTGTTGAAGAAGGGTGGTAATGACACCAAAATAAGCCAGTGTGTTGAAGAAGGGTGGTAATGACACCAAAATAAGCCAGTGTGTTGAAGAAGGGTGGTAATGACACCAAAATAAGCCAGTGTGTTGAAGAAGGGTGGTAATGACACCAAAATAAGCCAGTGTGTTGAAGAAGGGTGGTAATGACACCAAAATAAGCCAGTGTGTTGAAGAAGGATGGTAATGACACCAAAATAAGCCAGTGTGTTGAAGAAGGGTGGTAATGACACCAAAACAAGCCAGTGTGTTGAAGAAGGGTGGTAATGACACCAAAATAAGCCAGTGTGTTGAAGAAGGGTGGTAATGACACCAAAATAAGCCAGTGTGTTGAAGAAGGGTGGTAATGACACCAAAATAAGCCAGTGTGTTGAAGAAGGGTGGTAATGACACCAAAATAAGCCAGTGTGTTGAAGAAGGGTGGTAATGACACCAAAACAAGCCAGTGTGTTGAAGAAGGGTGGTAATGACACCAAAATAAGCCAGTGTGTTGAAGAAGGGTGGTAATGACACCAAAATAAGCCAGTGTGTTGAAGAAGGGTGGTAATGACACCAAAATAAGCCAGTGTGTTGAAGAAGGGTGGTAATGACACCAAAATAAGCCAGTGTGTTGAAGAAGGGTAGTAATGACACCAAAATAAGCCAGTGTGTTGAAGAAGGGTGGTAATGACACCAAAATAAGCCAGTGTGTTGAAGAAGGGTGGTAATGACACCAAAACAAGCCAGTGTGTTGAAGAAGGGTGGTAATGACACCAAAATAAGCCAGTGTGTTGAAGAAGGGTGGTAATGACACCAAAATAAGCCAGTGTGTTGAAGAAGGGTGGTAATGACACCAAAACAAGCCAGTGTGTTGAAGAAGGGTGGTAATGACACCAAAATAAGCCAGTGTGTTGAAGAAGGGTAGTAATTACACCACAATAAGCCAGTGTGTTGAAGAAGGGTGGTAATGACACCAAAATAAGCCAGTGTGTTAAAGAAGGGTGGTAATGACACCAAAATAAGCCAGTGTGTTGAAGAAGGGTGGTAATGACACCAAAATAAGCCAGTGTGTTGAAGAAGGGTGGTAATGACACCAAAATAAGCCAGTGTGTTGAAGAAGGGTAGTAATGACACCAAAATAAGCCAGTGTGTTGAAGAAGGGTGGTAATGACACCAAAATAAGCCAGTGTGTTGAAGAAGGGTGGTAATGACACCAAAACAAGCCAGTGTGTTGAAGAAGGGTGGTAATGACACCAAAATAAGCCAGTGTGTTGAAGAAGGGTGGTAATGACACCAAAATAAGACAGTGTGTTGAAGAAGGGTGGTAATGACACTTGACACTTGACAAAACAAACCAAACTGCCAATCAGAGAACACAGGTATAAATACACTGGGGATAATGAGGAAGATGGGTGACACCTGGACGGGGGGTGGAGACAATCACACAGACAGGTGAAACAGATCAGGGTGTGACAATGTTGGCTCATAGCTTATGCATACAGGCCTGTAATTATAGTATACCTGGGTTATAATAGTATTTGTTTTCTTAAAAAATATGTTGAGTGTTTTATTGAGCCTGTGTAAGGGCCAGATGGGTGGGGATTTCACGTTTGGGTCTACTGCATTGTTTCTACGTCACAAGCTCAATCAAGTGCAGCTAAAGCATTTGAAAGTACAAAAATACTACTTGAACCTAGGTCTATAATGTAAGCCTTCAGTCATACATACATTGTCTCCACATACTTCTCTCTGGATTGCGGGTGCATTGTCACCCGTAGTATCTCCAACAATCCCAACTACATTCATTCCCATTACCTGCAAATTAGCTAATTTTTACTTCTCCAGCATGTGCAGTCAGTTTCATCCAAATAGACTCTAAATGCCATTTCTGTTCCTATTAACCTGTGTATGGGTAGATATTGCCAGGGAGAAAACACAAGGCTATTGGCTTGCTTCATGATGATTTATGATTCTGTGTTTAGATTGATTACTCCACTGCTGACTTGGAATACTATTTCAATTAGTGCACTGAAGGTTACTCGGTGAAATCCCCCCATAATCTATTCCTGTTAACATTCATTCACCCAGTATCCATATCTGTTCACCCTTGTTGATTCCAATCATTCCTAGTCCTAACGCCCGGCTTGTTTACCTGTTTACTGGTTTAGACTAAATCCTGGCTGGATCATTAATGTGTGCAGTTTTGACACATTGCTAGGAGGCACATCTCAATATGGTGTGTGTGTGTGTGTATGCGTGCACATGTGTTTTTAAATGGTTTTTATTGTTTGTTTTACCAATTATGGTATATTTATGCTAAATGGTTTTGATCCTGAAACCTCCCTTAGGCGAGTGTGGAAATGGTGCAAGGTATACAAACAACCTTGTCGTCGTGTGAACCAAAATAGCCTTGGCGTGATCACATGGCCTAAATTCATTTAGCATCACTCTTATTCCTATTTATAGCCAATCATGCAGAAAATGAAATATGGTGCTTGAATTTAGCTTCCTGTAGGTAGGCTATTAGTGAATGAGATACGCACTTTGACAAGGTGCAAATTGGATTAATTTGGGATACAATCTGTAATCTGTAATTTCTCTGCAAAAATATAACAAAGCAGATGGCCTAAATATTAATGTGTGCCAGCTCTTCCTGGATTTAAAAGTATGTTTCCATCAACGTGCCGTCAGTCCTACTAAGCCAGATTAGTTTCTATGGTTTTGGAGGTAAGGTGACACCACTGTGAGTTTTCTCTGGCTATGACTATTTAACCTCTATGTAACAGTGGTCCAGACTCCAGAAACACACTCACATAATAACTGATTATGCTGTGAGGAAACTGAGAGGGGTCCATCTTTGCTGCGAACCAACAAGGACACAGTACATCTGTCCCTCCGGCTCTACACTGCCTCTCTCCCTCTCCGCTGTGAAATGTATCCAAAATAACAACTGCCCTCCTCCTCCTCCTCCTCCTCCTCCTCCTCTATAATGAAGGTTATTTGTTGTGTGAAGGACTCCACCTGTCAGTGTGCGATGAATACACAGACAAGGGGGAGCGTCCATGGGGCTAGAGCAGGATTAGCCCAGAAAATCAGCTGATCTGAGAATAACCTAAAAAAGAGGACCGCCAAACTATTTGTGCTGGCGCTTTGAAGAATGATTCATCAAACTGAACTACCTCAGTCACTCAACATAATGATCTCACTTGATTTGTTCACCTAGGCAGGAGGTGGAAGGTCACGGGCCTCATTCCCCAGCATGTTTATTAAATCAGAGCTATCGATTTTGTTTGTTCTTGAGTGAATGAAAGGTTGCAATGTAAACCTTATGGATTTTGTATTCATATTTGATCACAAGAGCAATGTTGACAATGCTGAAACAGGCTACTATCAAGTTGAAGGTAAGACCCAGATGCAAACAGTGTCGAAGTAACAAAAGTTTATTATTCGAACTAGGGCAGGTAAAAGGACAGGTCAAGGACAGGTCAAGGACAGGCAGGGGTCAGTAATCCAGAGTAGTGGGGCAAAGGTACAGGACGGCAGGCAGGCTCAGGGTCAGGGCGGGCAGGAATGGTCAAAACCGAGAAAACTAGGAAACAGGAACTTTAGAAAAGACAGGAGCAAGGAGGTCAGTCAAGAACTTTGAACATTTCTTCAAGTGCAGTCGTAAAAACCATCAAGCCCTATGATGAAACTGGCTCACATGAGGACCGCCACAGGAAAGGAAGACCCAGAGTTACCTCTGCTGCAGTTGCACAAAATTTTACCAGGAAGTGCATAGGAGATGTTGTACCCGCTGTGACTATTAAAACCTACCCCAACCAGAAACCGTGGATAGATGGGAGCATTCGCGCAAAACTGAAAGGGCAAACCACCCCATTTAACCAGGGCAAGAAGACTGGGAATATGGAAGATTACAAACAGTGTAGTTATTCCCTCCACAAGGCAATCAAACAGTGTAGTTATTCCCTCCACAAGGCAATCAAACAGTGTAGTTATTCCCTCCACAAGGCAATTAAGCAGGCTAAATGTCGATATAGGGATAAAGTTGAGTCTAAATTCAACGGCTAATCATGGATTATAAAAGGAAAACCAGCCAAGTTGCGGACGTCTTGCTTCCAGACAAGCTAAACACCTTCTTCACCCACTTTGAGGATAATACAGTCCCACCAAAGCGGGTCACTACCAAGGACTGTGGGCTCTCCTCCTCCGTGGCCAAAGACATTTAAGCATGTTAACCTTTGCAAGGCTGATGGCCCAGATGACATCCCAAATGGCTGCTGTGTTTACAGATATATTCAATCTCTCCCTATCCCTGTCTGTTGTCGCCACATGCTTCAAGATAGCCACCATTGTCCCTGTACCTAAGAAAGCAAAGGTAACTGAACTTAATGACTATCGCCCCGTAGCATCACCTCTGTCATGAAGTGCTTTGAGAGACTAGTCAAGGATCATATCACCTCCACCTTACCTGCCACCCTAGACCCACTTCAATTTGCTTACCGCCCCAATAGATCCACAGACTTGACTCAGCATTCAAAATACTACACTACATACTATACTATAGTCTAGTATTCTAGAATACTAGACTATAGCTCAGTATTCAAAGGCTTCCCAACAATGATTAGACAGCCTACAGGGAGGAGGTGAGGGCTCTGGTAGTGTGGTGCCAGGAAAATAACCTCTCGCTCAACGTCAACAAAACAAAGGAGATGATCGTGGACTTCAGGAAACAGCAGAGGGAGCAGGTGGAAAGCTTCAAGTTCCTCTGCGTACAGATCACTGAAAATTGAAATGGTCCACCCACGCAACAGAGCCTCTTCAACCTCAGGAGGCTAAAGAAATTTGGCTTAGCACATAAAATATATCTTGATTTCTTTAACATTTTTTGGGTTACTACATGATTCCATATGTGTTATTTCATAGTTTTGATGTCTTCACCATTATTCTACAATGTAGAAAATAGTAAAAATAAAGAAAAACCCTTGAATGAGTAGGTGTGTCCAAACCTTTGATTGGTACTGTATATAAGTATATATACACTACCATTCAAATGTTTGGGGTCACTTACATCAAATTGATCTGAAATACAGTGTAGATATTGTTAATGTTGTAAATGACTATTGTAGCTGGAAAAAGCAGATTTTTATGGAATATCTACATAGGCGTACAGAGGCCCATTAACCATCACTCCTGTGTTCCAATCGCACGTTGTGTTAGGTAATCAAAGTTTATCATTTTAAAAGGCTAACTCCGGGATGATAGCCTTCTAGGCAGAGCTGCAACAGAAAAGCAATATCATCCTCTATCCAGAGTCTGTGTTCTTTTGGCCATCTTAATATTTTATTTTTATTGACCAGTCTGAGATATGGCTTTTTCTTTGCAACTCTCTCTAGAAAGGCCAGCATCCCAGAGTCACCTCTTCACTGTTGACGTTGAGACTGGTGTTTTGCGGGTACTATTTAATGAAGCTGCCAGTTGAGGACTTGCAAGGCGTCTGTTTCTGAACGGTAGTGTATATATAATATATATATTGTATATATATTTAGCCGAAAATATATGCAGGGGTTTGGAAATGATGCAGAAAATTACGTTGATGGAAGCCACAATCTCTCTGCAATTATAAAGCTGATCTACCCCTCCCCCCAAAAGAAAGACAACCAGGTGAGGGGAGTACTTTACTAATTAGTGACCCAATTTATCAATCAAGTACAAGGGGAGAGTGAAAACCCGCAGACACTCGACCCACCATGGAATGAGTTTGACACGTGGTCTAGAGGATCCTATCCACCAAACAGGGCTATGTATGTAAACATAAATGTTTATCAACAAGCCCATCTAGACTGAGCATTTTAATGGCAAAAGGAGGCTCAGTGAAGTAAATTATAGAAATATATTTGGAGTTGTTTTCATGAAATCAGCACACACAGTGATTTATTAGGCATACAGTGATGATTTAATAATTACATGTAAAAGCTTTAAACACCCTGGATTTGTATCAGACTTGAGGAGCACATAATTGTAGAGCTGGGCGATATGTACAACCTGCCATACACTGTTTGTTTCAACATTACACTCTTGTCAATGTGCATGCGGAGGTGTTTGTAGCTTTATTTGCATAGAATTTTATTATGCCCTACGCTAGTTGCATTATGACAATAGGCACACAAATGAACCTTTAATCTATTTTTCACTGCACCAGAGATCTTTTTTACAATGGTTTATATATGGATTCTAACATCACAGTGTCATTATGCAGAGCGATCATTTTTTGATGACTGACACACTGCGATTGGTACATCAATTTGACTTTCAACTTAACAATACCATAGCTCTGTTTCTGAATTCGAGTAGTTACATTTCTCCAACCCCATCCCTCAGCTTTTTACTGTTTAGAAAACAGTGGAGATGTGTCCACTTTCTGTTCTTTGAACTGCATATTGCCCCTTTAACCAGGTACCTGGAGTCCCAGCTCTGGTCCCAACTCATAAAAGTCTTAAAGCAGATTCTCAAAGAGAAAGAGCATCCACCCCAATCAATATCTACTTGAGATTTAAGTCGCATTATGCGTCCCCTTATACAGGCATGATTTAAAACCTCAGCACCAACTATTCTTAATTTTATTGCCTGCCGTAAATTAAAACGAATGATGCTGACATCCACAATTAACAATGGAAAATTAAGATTCTTATTATTACTTTAGCAGTATTATTGTTTTCAGCCCGAGCTCAAGGTGTTCCGCTTACGCTCTTCAGCATCCAGTAAAACACAAAAAGACAGCTTCATTACATTTTATTTGCTACAGGAAACAAAGAAAAGTGACTAACAAAAATATGCAGCTCGTTTGGGAATTTCTCGCCATGCATAATTAAGCAAATGTGATTGGAATTAAGCATGATTCTTTTGGTTGGGTTTTAATGAATGCAAATCAGGCATCTACATCCCTAAGATTAATTTCAGCCAATTAAAAAACAAAGCTTGTTGGAAAGTGTAAAAGTGTTCAAAGCAAGGGTAGTAAAGCAGTTCTCTCTTGCTCTCTCTCTCTCTCTCTCTCTCTCTCTCTCTCTCTCTCTCTCTCTCCTCATCTCATCTTCATAACTTAGCTCAGAAGATGCCCCCCCCCCCCAACTTTGATCATTAGCATGAAGTTACAGGCAAGCACTATGAATTCCAATGTAGTGGAACAGCCAATCTTTTGCTGCTTGGATCTCAAAGTTGCCCGCATCACACACAGACACAATTTTAATACAGTTGTAATGTATTACATAGTAATATACTCCAGGGATGCCTAAACATTGATGGCTGAAGACACAGGTGAGTACTAAACATATTGCCAAGTATATGTATGGTACCTTTTTAGCAAGATAAAAATGTTAGCATAACTTGATATTCGATGTATCCTTTGCCAATCTGTAGCTGCTACATCCATTAATTATACAGTATGTATCCATTGATTCTTGAAGAATCAGTGCATTCTGAAAGTATTTAGACCCCTTGACTTTTTCCCCAAAAATGTACGTTACAGCTTTATTCTAAAATGCTTTAAATTAAAACGTTTCCTCATCGTTTGGGCTCCTGAGTGGCGCAGCGGTCTAAGGCACTGCAGACCCTGGTTCAAATCCAGGCTGCATCACATCCGGCCTTGATTGTGAATCCCATAGGTCGGTGCACAATTGGCCCAGGTTTGGCCGGGGTAGGATGTCATTGTAAATAAGAATGAGTTTTTAACTGACTTGCATAGTTAAATAAAGTAAGTCTCCCTGGAGACTTACTTAAGACATAGGCGTACAGAGGCCCATTATCAGCAACCGTCACTCCTGTGTTCCAATGGCACGTTGCGTTAGCTAATCCAAGTTTATCATTTTAAAAGGCTAATTGATCATTAGAAAACCATTTTGCAATTATGTTAGCACAGCTGAAAACTGTTGTGCTGATTAAAGAAGCAATAAAACTGGCCTCTTGTTGACTAGTTGAGTATCTGGGGCATCAGCATCTGTGGGTTCGATTAGAGGCACAAAATGTCCAGAAACAAAGAACTTTCTTCTGAAACTCGTCAGTCTATTCTTGTTCTGAGAAATGAAGGCTATTCCATGCGAGAAATTGCAGATCTCGTACAACGCTGTGTACTACTACAAACTGGCTCTAACCGGAATAGAAAGAGGAGTGGGAGGCCCCGGTGCACAACTGAGCAAGAGGACAAGGACATAAGAGTGGCATCTCAACTGGCAGCTTCATTAAATAGTACCCGCAAAAGACCATTCTCAACGTCAACAGTGAAGAGGTGACTCCGGGATGCTGGTCTTCTAGTCAGAGTTGCAAAGAAAAAGCCATATCTTCCTCTGTCCAGTGTCTGTGTTATTTTGCCCATCTTAATCTTTTCTTTTGGCCAGTCTGAGATATGAATTTTTCTTTGCAACTCTGCCTAGAAGGCCAGCATCCCGGAGTCGCCTCTTCACTGTTGACGTTGAGACTGGTGTTTTGCGGATACTATTTAATGAAGCTGCCAGTTGAGGACTTGTGAGGCGTCTGTTTCTCAAACTAGACACTCTAATGTACTTGTCCTCTTGCTCAGTTTGCACTGGGGCCTCCCACTCCTCTTTCTATTAGAGTCAGTTTGCACCGGGGCCTCCCACTCCTCTTTCAGTCCTAGTCTAATTGTCAACTGAAAATTAATGACAATCACTGGATTACGTTGCACATCAAAATATCTTGAGTTACGCATTCCTGCTAGACGAAACAATGTATTTATTACATACTTCTAAATAAAGCACTATGAATGACTTTATAGGAGAATGACTCATGACCAAATCATGGGCTCCTGCCACCAACTGTAAAATTAAGTGGCACCAGTGGCACCAGGGAACAGTTCAGTTAGTCTGGAGCCCTGTAATAGTAATTAACACTTAGGGTTGGTGTTGCAGAGGAACACATATGACAGACACAATTTGCAAAACAGCCTTATTCGTTTGCTTGACATTTACAACGCAGACAGACAGACAGACAGAGAGGCAGACAGAGAGGCAGACGGACGGACGGACGGACGGACGGACAGACAGACAGACAGACAGACAGACAGACAGGCAGGCAGGCAGGCAGGCAGACAGGCAGGCAGACAGGCAAACTAAATGGCTAGAGCAGAGACACAGTGATAGTGATGATGTGAACCAGTGGTGTAAAGTACTTAAAATACTTTAAAGTACTGCTTACTCGTTTTTGGGGGTCTGTACTTTTACTCTACTACATTCCTAAAGAAATTATGTACTTTTTACTCCATATATTTTCCCTGACACCCAAAAGTACTTGTTACATTTTGAATGCTTAGCAGGACGGGAAAATGGTCCAATTCACGCACTTATCAAGAGAACATCCCTGGTCCTCCCTGCTGCCTCTGATCTGGCAGACTCACTAAACACACATGATGTCTGAGGGTTGGCGTGTGTCCCTGGCTATCCGTAAAGAATGTGAAATGATTTATACTTTTACTTTTGATAGTTAAGTATATTTTAGCAATTACATGTGCTTTTGATACTTAAGTATATTTATAACCAAATACTTTTAGACTTTTACTCAAGTAGTATTTTGCTGGGCAACTTTCACTTTTACTTGAGTCATTTTCTATTAAGGTATCTTTACTTTTACTCAAGTATGACAATTGGCTACTTTTTCCACCACTGGTGAGTTGTATCTCCAGTGGTGTTTTTCCATATTATGTTTGTTTTGAACATGAGCTGGTTGAGAAACGTTGTACTGTACTGCAAATGTGTCAGCCTGTGTCTAAGTAGGGTGTGTAGGGTCAGGGTGTATGTGTGGGGATGGGGATAGGGTGTGTGTGTATGGCTGGTGGCCCTCCGAGCGGGTGAGTTTCCAGCATGCGCAGTGATGTGGGCTGGTGTGGATAAAATACCAGTCCGCCGCTGGAGGGAGGGATAGAGGGATGGAGGCAGGGGAATGCAGAATTAGGCAATCAGATCTATTGGCATTTCTTTAAATGAGATTCCTCCGTTCGTGCACCTGACCAAGCTGCCGGAAAGCATCGAAACCCTTGCTGTGTTTAGAACTGTCTTTACCTGTTATGACCTTTTCATTACTTGTGTCTTTTCAAATCAAGTCTCCTGCAGAGTGAGGGAATAAGATGAGTGTGATCAGAACTCAGCGGGAAATGTTCAAAGCGCCATGAGAAATCCTTTGTGTTCCTTCCCTTAATCATTTAAAAGCACATCGTGCTAGTATGACACTTGCGTAGATCTTCCGCCCGCTGTACTACAGCGAGAGTTAATATTCGGCCTCTGATGCATTCTTTTTGAAAGAATAAAGGAAAGTGAAGGAAAAGCATTAACTATTCAAGGAGCGCGGGGAACACTCATCTTCTTCGTTCTCTCTCTCTCTCTCTCTCTGTGCCTGCCTCACATTTTTAGTTGCAGCTGCTGTGTCTCATTTTGTCTAGTGAAGATCACAGGGCTGCAGAGTCATTTGTTTCAGAAGTGAGAGTGGAGAGAGAGGAGAGTGGGAAATTGTTATCTTTTATTAGAACCCTGTGGGAGAGTTTTGTAGAGGCAAGCACGCTATTCAGCCTATTTGCATCATGCAGCGGTGAATAAATATGATACTTTTGAATTAACTTCTGTACTGTAGCTACTTGCACAACTAGGCCTAGTTTGTGTAATAGTTTTGCAAATCTATCAGAAAATGTTTTATAATATCACTTCATGGTACATTTGGTAACAGAGAAAAGCTTTTATTCATGTGCTGTGTGAAAACTCTAATGTAAATACCCAACCTGTAACCTAGCTGATTGTCACATTCTACATGCATTTTAGCCACTTTGTTAATGTATTAGCTTTGAGACCCTACACTCTTAGTAAAACATGTCTAGAACCTAAAAGGGTTCTTCGGCTGTCCCCATAAGAGAACCCTTTGAATAACCCTTTTTGGTTCCAGGTAGAACCCTTTTGAGTTTACTGTAGAACCCTTTCCACAGAGGGTTCTACAATCGAACCCAAAATAGTTCTACCTGGAACCAAAAAGGGTTCTACCTGGAACCAAAAAGGGCTCTCTTATGGGGATAGCCGAAAAACCCTTTTGGAACCATTTTCTTCTAAGAGTGTATGTTCTCTCCATTTTGTTCAGCAAAAGCGAATTGCTAAACAGTTGGCCTTATGCACCACGGACCACACATTCAAGTTCACCAGAGCAGACCCATGGAGCCTTTTGGAAGCATTTTGACTGAGTCATTATGAAATGAACCTACATTTGTAACACTGCAATTGTAACCCAGCCATCAGTGCAAAATCCGCCTATCCGTGTTCCCTGAATGCAACGAGACAGAGAGCACAGAGCAAACACATGGATCCTTTTATTTCCACACGTAATGATACAACAGATGTTTATTATTCCGAGGGTGAAATCAGTGAAAAGGCTATTCAGGCTGTTTGTTTCAGACCCGCGCTAGGTTTAATGACATAAAAAAAGAAAAGTGGAATAATTTGCTCAGTCTTTGAGAATCTACACAATCAGCAGCAGTGGCTTCAAAAGCATTTTAATTATTCTTCAAATTGCAATTGACTATTTAAAAAGGAGGGTGAGAGAAATAGAGAGAGACAGAGAGATAATCTTCTGGGTGTTAGGCTACATTGTGCGCCTGTGAAGAGATGCAGTGGAGAGATGGCGAGCCCAGGAGACAAGCGGGAGGACAATACCATCTCATGGGAGATTTTGATGCTGCTAAACAGAATTTTAATACATAAAGGACAACTCAGGAAAAAGAAAATAAATGGCACAACATTAGCCTTGTGTTCTTCTTTTGATCCACAGAGAAAAGAAAGGGACAAATTACATTTTGTGCCGGATCTGGGTCCTGTGCTGATTTGGTAACTGATTTTCTATGGTCTCAGAACTGGTTGTAGCTGGTATAGTTTTGGTTTAGCTGTAGTTTGGTATATTTCACCATTTGTATAGTCCTACACAGATCCAACAATTATAAAGGCTTGTTCAGTTGGTATGGGCTTTATGCTGCATTGCCAGGCCTGATAGTGGGTTGCAATTATCAGATGTGCTATTAAAATCCTTAAGAGTCTATTGACGTACCCGTCCGTCAATCTAAGTAACATAATACAAATAATAATACAAAAATGCCCTGATTTCACTATTATTAAAACAAGACCCAGATTGAGTCTCTTATTCAATGGGTAAAAGTAATGTAACCCAAGGTGTACAATAGAGTTTTGAACTCTCAAGAAGAGTTAAACAAGGGTGTCCAATGTCACCATATCTATTTGTTATGTCCATTGAAATGATAGCTATTCAAATCATTATATGTGTTATTGTTTTTGCCATTGGAAACAAGCCTTTTAATTAATACTCTCAAGTGATATCCTCAGGGTCCATATTGTACATTTTGTTGTATAATTAAATTAAATTAAATTAAATTAAATACAATTAAATAACAACATTAGAGGATTAGAAATCCAAGACTTAAAAACAAAGATGACTCAAGTTTTGGAGAGGTAAAAACCTGTCTATTTGTTACTGATTAACTCCATATCTCAGTTTACTCACTTACTTATGGCACTGCCTATTCCTGATGATCAAATCATATGAGCAAAACATATTTCACTTCATCTGGGATGCTAAAATAGACAAGATAAAACATGCCAATCTATATAATGAAACTGGGTGGGTTGAGATAAACCTCTCTCTAAAAGCATCACTAATACAAAAGTTTTACTTAAACCCAAAAAGGTTCTCAAGTAGATTATTAAGAAAAGCTCATCCATTGTTAAAAAATTGCTTTTGTGATAAATTGAAAATGAAACCTTGTTCAAATATCTCTCTTTTTCAAACAAGCATTACGGAGCTGGTAAAAATAGTAATTTAATCCCCCAGAAAAGATACAACAAATAATACAACAAATACTATGGTTAAACTCAAATTTGCTGGTTGATAAAATACCTGTATGTACGGAAAATATGTTTGAAAAGGGTACTTTGTTTATTGTAAATTGGAATGGTATCGTTTTTTCATGGAGTTCTCAGAATTGTATGGGAAGGTCTGCTCAATCCAAGATTACAACCAATTGATTACAGCATTACACCAAAAATTGAGGAGTCAGGTGGCAGCGGAAGGAGGTAGGGGACTGGTCTGTCTGCACAATTTAAAGGATCAAAACTGTCGGAGAATAGCATACATAGGAAGCCAGTTTGAGGACCAGGATGTTGACAGCTGATGTACTGATTCCATGGCACAGGGTGTATGAGTTGATGCAGTGCATTCCGAAAGTATTCAGACCCCTTGACTTTTTCCACATTTTGTTGCGTTACAGCCTTATTCTAAAATTGATTAAATATTTGTTCTTATTCAGCAATCTATACACAATACCCCATAATGACAAAGCAAAAACTGTTTTTTTGAAATTTTTGCAAATATATACAAATAAAAAACAGAAATACCTTTTTTACATACTGTAAGTATTCAGACCCTTTACTATGAGACTCGAAATTCAGCTCAGATGCATCCTGTTTCCATTGATCATCCTTGAGATGTTTCTACAACTTGATTGGAAGCATGGTGGTGGCAGCATCATGCTGTGGGGATGTTTTTCAGCAGCAGGGACTGGGAGACTAGTCAGGATCGAGGGAATTATGAACGGAGCAAAATACAGAGAGATCCTTGATGAAAACCTGCTCCAGAGTGCTCAGACTGGGGTGAAGGTTCACCTTCCAACAGGACAATGACCCTAAGCACACAGCCAAGACAACGTAGGCTTCGGGAAAAGTCTCTGAATGTCCTTGAGTGGCCCAGCCAGTGCCCAGACTTGAACCCGATCGAACATCTCTGGGAGACCTGAAAATAGCTGCGAAGCAACACTCCCCATCCAACCTAAAGGTCTTAAAATTCTAAATCAAATAGCTTAGACTTTTAGAGGTAACTGACTTCACAGAAAAATGACATCGAAATTAACCAGTATTAAAAGGTACAACAAACCACACCAGAGCACAATAACACCCCACACCAGAGCACGAAACCATATCCTTCCCCAACACACCAAAAAAACAACCCAATACAACAACATGCATATCCACCACAATCTGGACAGCAACACTCACTCCTTAGTCTTCTTGTTTGGTCTACCCTCTTTAGGCCCCTATCTCTCTCTCTCCATCTTTTCATTCCTCTTCTCTGATCCTGCCCTGTGTGGCTTGGCAACCTCCCATGTTCCTCATCTCCACTCCATGAAAGACACTTTGTCTTTCTACTAGAGAGAGAGAGAGAGAGAGAGAGAGAGAGAGAGAGAGAGAGAGAGAGAGAGAGAGAGAGAGAGAGAGAGAGAGAGAGAGAGAGAGAGAGAGAGAGAGAGAGAGAGAGAGAGAGAGAGCTGTTGATAAGTTGCCACCTCACGTTTGCATCCCACGTGATGTCCTGACTGCTTTTTGCACAAATTCTGTTTTTTGTTTGTTTCTCGGTAAACCAATATTGTGAACAGGGTGGTGTACCTAAGAAACTGGCCTCGAATGTAGATACCACCTTCAACCTGGCAGAATGTTAAGTACAAAAACAGTACAGAGAGGGGGGCGAAAGCATAGAAATAGAATGAAAGATAAGTTGGTTAAAGTGAAAGTTTAGTATCAAGGGTATAGCAGTACAGTTAATATTCAATAGAAAACACAAGCATTTTTCAAGGGAGGACAATTCCTTTGTTTCTTAATCTGTACAGAGAGACAATTTTAGTTTTTCTCATTTCAGAGATGCAAAACTTGTTCTACCAATAGTAAGTATAAACTCAAACCAAATAAATTATCTTATTAACATGTGTCCGGAAACATCTTACAGTTGTAAGATTCATTTCTCTTCGCCACATTACGTTAATCATAAAATCCCCATATTTGTCTATGTGCGTGATGATTACAGTAAGCAATTACGACTGGGCTTTATTACCAAGTACACAAATTAGATCTCCTAAATGAGTTCATCCCTAGTATTTGTATGTGCCATTTAACTCAGAAAATCCTTGTTTATTGAACTTC
Organism: Thymallus thymallus; assembly: GCA_023634145.1. NCBI lineage: Eukaryota > Metazoa > Chordata > Actinopteri > Salmoniformes > Salmonidae > Thymallus > Thymallus thymallus. The sequence goes on from CM042408.1 coordinate 34,296,629, forward strand.
AAACAGCGCATATGAATCAACTCTGCATCACATTAATCGTGGAGTACAAGGGCCCAGATGGCACAATCTTAACCAAGCTTGAATTAATGCCGGCGTGTGAGTAACTTGTGCATCAAAATTCCCTCTCAAGGACCTTTGAAGAATGACATGAATAATCGCTCATTAGATGTGCTGTTGAGCGTGTGTTTGTGGGCTGAGAACAGAGGGACCTACTGTAAATGAAGAGAATAACTGCTGCTTGTCTTTAGAGTAAGTCAGAGCCATGTACAGTATGTACTCCACATTCCACAAATGTCATTATTTCGGTGGCCTTTGATTATTTAAAAAAAAACATCTCATTAATCTGCACACAATACCCAATAATGACAAAGCAGAAACAGGATTTTAGAAATTGTTGCTAATTTATTAAAAATAAAAACTGAAATATCACATTTACATAAGTATTCAGACCCTTTACTCAGTACTTTGTTGAAGCACCTTCGGCAGCGATTATAGCCTAGAATCTTCCTGGGTATGATGCTACAAGCTTGGCACACCTGTATGTGGGGAGTTTCTCCCATTATTTTCTGCAGATCCTCTCATGCTCTGTCAGGTTGGATGGGGAGCTTTGCTGAACAGTTATTTTCAGGTCTCTCCAGAGATGTTCATCCGGGTTCAAGTCCGGGCTCTGGCTGGGCCATTCAAGGACATTCAGAGACATGTCCCAAAGCCACTCCAAGTGGGCTGTCATGTCCCTTTTACTGAGGAGTGGATTCTGTCAGGCCACTCTACCTTAAAGGCCTGATTGGTGGAGTGATGCAGAGATACTTGTCCTACTGGAAGGTTCTCCCATCTCCAAAGAGGAACTCTAGAGCTCTGTCAGAGTGATCATCGGGTTCTTGGTCACAGCCCTGACCTAGGCCCTTCTCCTCCAATTGCTCAGTTTGGCCGGGCGGCCAAACTCTAGGAAGAGTCTTGGTGGTTCCAAACTTCATGATGTAGGTCAATGTGTTCTTGGGTACCTTCAGTGCTTCAGTGCTGCTATCCTTCCCCAGATCTGTGCCTTGACACAATCCTGTCTCGGAGCAATTCCTTCAAACTCATGACTTGGTCTTTGCTCTGACATGCTTTCAACTGTGGGACCTTATATAGACAGGTGTGTGGCTTTCCAAATCATGTCCAATCAATTTAATTTACCACAGGTGGGCTCCAATCAAGTTGTAGAAACATCTCAAGGATGATAAATGGAAACAGGATACACCTGAGTTCAATTTTGAGTCTCATAGCAAAGGGTCTGAATACTTATGTAAATAAGGTATTTCTGGGGAGTTTTTAAAACACATTTGTAAAATTTCAAAAAATCAGTTTTCGCTGTGTATTTATACCAGTGTTTCCTGGTTGTCTGTCTCCACCCCCCACCAGGTGTCTCTGTGTATTTATACCAGTGTTTCCTGGTTGTCTGTCTCCACCCCCCACCAGGTGTCTTCCTGTGTATTTATACCAGTGTTTCCTGGTTGTCTGTCTCCACCCCCCACCAGGTGTCTCTTCCTGTGTATTTATACCAGTGTTTCCTGTTTGTCTGTTGCTAGTTCCTCTTGTCCCGTCGTCCTACCAGCGTGTTCCTGTGTTTCCTGTGGTCTAGTTTTTGCTTTTTCTAGTCTTCCCAGTTGTGACCTTTCTGACCCTGACCCTGCCTGCCGTTCTGTGCCTGTCTGACCCTGATTTTGGTTTACAACTCAGTGGTCTAAGGCACTGCATCTCAGTGCTAGAGGCGTCACTACAGACAACCTGGTTAGAATCTAGACTGTTTCACAACCGGCCGTGATTGGGAGTCCGATAGGGCAGCGCACAATTGGCCCAGTGTCGTCCGAGTTTAGGTCCTTAGCGGACTGACACAATATGAAGGCTTGCTACAACAGAGATGGAGAAGGGGAGGCAGAGAGAGAGAGAAATAATACTACATTTATAACCTACTCTCACAGTAATTATCTACTTTGCACACGATTCTGCCACCCGTTTGGAGTAAGAAATCATTCATGTATTTACGTGTGAATGCCTTTGTTCGCCGTTTATCTCTGTCTGAACCAAGTCTTCTTGGAAAGGGGGTTTGGTTAGGTCTTCTCGCGTGTAAGGCTCTGATCGTCCAGAAGAGGTCAGAATGTCCTTCTTACTTGTCCGTGGCTCCAATGACTTGTCATGTAGTCTTGAACAGAACTACAGGGTGGTGTTTCCTTTCACTCGTTTTGGAAGATTGGTCCTCTGAAGATGACCAAATCAGCCATAACTGTGTTTGTCAGGGAGGTGACTTTATCATCTCTACCTCTTGTGGAGATTCACTTAAGACATGAGCGGCAGCTCGAGTCTTTCTGGTCTGGTAGGTGAGTTTCTTTCTTCACCTCGTGTTGAGGTTCAAAGTTCCAACCATTTTAAACGTGTAGTCCCACTCTACACTGTTCTGGTCTGAGGGTTGATTTATTTTCCAAGCCTTTATGCACTCTGGTCAAAAGGGGTGTTCCGTCATGCTGACAAACTCTCTGACCTCACTCGAGGCGTGGCTACTTACTGTGCAAAAACAATGATGTTATTAGAAAGAAAATGTCTGTGGAGACAAAGGAACATTCCTTTCACCAATACTGGGGGGTAAAGAGAGTCCTTTCCTACTTAAATTTACGATAGGGCGTGAGGTGTCTTAAACCCCCAAACCAGTTCCCTCCTCCCCTCTGCTGTGGGTGAGAGAGGGTCTGATTACTGTCATCCATTGCCAAGCTGATCTGACCCATGGATCCTCACAGGACAAGTCGAACTCTACCAGGAAAACCAGAGTCTTACCTCATCAACCCATTTATCGATCCCAGCTCAATAGTAAATATATAAATTGCGACTGTTATCATAAGAAAATATCTGAAGAAATTCGGGAGATAATAGTGAAGACATCAAAACTATGAAATAACACATATGGAATAAGTAACCAAAACATTTAATATATGTTATATTTTATATTCTTCAAAGTAGCCACTCTTTGCCTTGATGACAGCTTTGCACACTCTTGGCATTCTTTCAACCAGCTTCACCTGGAATACTTTTCCAACAGTCTAGAAGGAGTTCCCACATATGCTAAGCACTTGTTGGCTGCTTTTCCTTCACTCTGCGCTCCAACTCATCCCAAACCATCTCAATTGGGTTGAGGTCGGGTGATTGAGGAGGCCAGGTCATCTGATGCAGCACTCCACCACTCTCCTTCTTGGTAAAATAGCCCTTACAAAGCCTGGATGTGTGTTGGGTCATTGTCCTGTTGGAAAACAAATGATAGTCCCACTATGCCCAAACCAGATGGGATGGTGTATTGCTGCAGAATGCTGTGGTAGCCATGCTGATTAAGTGTGCCTAGAATTCTAAATAAATCACAGACAGTGTCACCAGCAAAGCACCCCCACACCATCACATCTCCTCCTCCATGCTTCACGGTGGGAACCACACATGTGGAGATCATCCGTTCACCGACATCGCGTCTCACAAAGACATGGCGGTTGGAACCAAAAATCTCATATTTGAACTCATCAGAACAAAGGACAGATTTCCACCGGTCTAATGTCCATTTCTCGTGTTTCTTGGCCCAAGCAAGTCTCTTCTTCTTATTGGTGTCCTTTAGTAGTGGTTTCTTTGCAGCAATTAGACCATGAAGGCCTGATTCACACAGTCTCCTCTGAACAGTTGATGTTGAGATGTGTCTGTTACTTGAACTCTGTGAAGCATTTATTTGGGCTGCAATCTGAGGTTCCGTTAACTCTAATTAACTCTAATATATCTGGGTTTCCTGTGGCGATCCTCATGAGAGACAGTTTCCTCATGTGTTATGTCATAGTATTGATATCTTCACTATTATTGTACAATGTAGAAAATATTAAAAATAAAGAAAAACCCTTGAATCAGTAGGTGTGTCAAACCTTTTGACTGGTACTGTAAGTTAACACATATACAAATACACCACTGACATAAGGCAAACCAAAATCTTACCAGATACTTATTTGATTTTCATGATCAACGTATGGACTCATAACGTCAACGTAAGTCGCTGTGGATAAGAGTGTCTGCTAAATGACTAAAATTAAACAATGTAAATTGGGTGTCCTCGTGCTTTTTCTTCTCCTTCCTATTCTCTCTTGCTCTCCATCTCCCACTGTGTGTTTGCTTTGCTCATACTGAGTTTTATGCATGCCAGCAGAGCTGAATTCTTGATTTCAAAAGGACAAGGCATCTCATTCCTTGTCACTTGTTTATTAAATTCCTAAAGGTACAATTAGCATTTTGTTTGACGAAATGTTGAAAGGTTCATAGATTGATATTTGCAAAAATGCAGCAAGATGTTTTTTCAAATGCTAATGCTGACATTTATTAACTTTTATTTTCGGAAACCCACACTACAAATACTGTGTTTATGGATTGTACAACTCCTGCATGCATTTAATGAGAATAGCTGTGTTTTGTATTATGACTGTGTTTCGTTTGTATCTCTGTTTTGCTTTTCATATGTCACTGACCGGCTCGATCCGGTCTTACAGTATATAGCAACATTTGAAATTCTGTTTTTTAAATTGAATAAATGTAGAGACTCAGAGCTAGAAAATGGTATATCATACACTACAGTTGAGGAACAATGGAAAAGTCATTCTGCTTCGAAAGTTAATAAACTTGTAACCCCACTTTAATGTTTTGGTACACCTACTGGAGAGCCCTTCTTTGTCTTCACCCACTTAGCATTGTTCACACCCTCTTAAGCCTTAGCCCCACCCATCTCTTTAAGGATTCATGTGAGGCCATGTGCTAAACAGCGTGATTAAGGTACTAAACAGACTGAAGGCTAGTCTAGTTGGTCTGTAGACAGTTGTCGCAGTACATTATATTTTCATCTAACAAATGATTGTCGTTATGAAAAAGTATTAACTAAAAAAGGACAGGCTGCATGACATCAGCAGCCTGGTGGTCCAAAATAGCATAACGCGTATTTTAACACCAATAAACCCATCCGTTTAAAAATGAATTTGTCAATCTAGCAAAACCAGGAAACTAAAAGCAACTTTCTAAGCAATGTTTTGGTTAGTTTCTAGCTTGTTAGCTAGCTAGCTAACATTAAGATAGCTGGCTAGCCAGTTCAAATAATGACCATATCATGTAGCTGACAACATCTTAACTTTAGCAATATTTTATTCATTATTACATGGAAAAAAACTCATAGCAAGATCATTATTTATATAAGTTATCTTATTACAGAAAATAGCTTACGGTTGTGAGTGTGCTGAAATAAAAGCAGGGCATTCTACCAGAGAATTGTAAACTTGGGCACTGTCTTGTTGGCCTAATGTTATATACTAATTTGACTTTGGTGCAGGTCATGTTCTTCACATTACCGTCTCTGGTAAACACACACTATATCAAATAAAATCAAAGTTTCTTTGTCACATGCACAGGATACAGAAGGTGTAAATGGTACAGTGAAATGGTTACTTGCATAGTGGAGTCTTTTGTTTAGACATGTAGTTAGCTATCTAGATAAATAATGAACCACTCTCAACTCATAACGTTACTACCCTGCATGAATCTACAGGTAGCTAAAGCTAACCAACTACTAGGTTCAATGTTTGCTAGCTAACTAACATTAGGCTATAACTAGCAATGCATATGGTTCTTCGCTATCATACACTGCTTCCACTGAGCATTCCACTGATTTCAAAACTCGATCCTCCAGAAAGTGGAGAGCCTTAGCAACACTTTTGCAGTTTTTTTTATTTATTTCCAAAACGCTGCGCTAGACAGGATTACCTACACATACTGAGCAGCTCATGTAGCTATAGACAGAAGTGTTCTACATGGCAGACCAATCCGAACTCATCTCCCGGCATGTCCAGCCCATCCATTATCTCAGCCAATCATGGCTAGCGGGAAGGTTTCTGTTTTATTCTGTGGCTAAAACAACTAGGCTCATAGATGGCACACAAGTTTGTTATTAAGGCACATGAAAGTTCACATTTTCCAGAAAACATTTCTGCCAAAGTGTGAAATTAACACTCAGTGGTGTAAAATAACCCCCAGTGTTGGTGTTAATAACCAGAGTTATTGTTTTACACTTTGGAGAGTGAAACAGTCCCATCAAAACCACACCCATCATTATCATATTTCCCAGCCTGCTCTACTTCAGGTAGATTTTTTTAGGATTGTTTTTAAGGAGTTTTTAATATCTGTGTTTTTTCATTTGATGGACTGATTAATCTTATGGTTCACAAAGACAAATAACATACATTTTTCTAAACTGATCCAATTAGTTATTGCACCCGTTACTGAAATGGTAGTTCCAGTTTAAATGGTTCAGGTAGTCTTCTTATTGTCTTTCCTAACACTGACAGTCATTCTGAATTCAACTATTGGATATCCTATCTCTGACTGGATTCCAGTAGGAATTACACATCATTTTGGAAGCCAGCATAATGTGACTTGCAGGCCTGATGTGAACTGTAAACCAGGAAATCCTGATTGCTTTAATGGTAGTTTGCAGTTGATTTACCTTGATGTTTATATAAGGGGGAATGTTATTTCTCTCCCCCGTAGTGATAAAATACATCTTTCCACTGTCCTATCTGTTAATTAAGCTGTTTGTGTAAAAAACAAACAAGACATACAAGTGATAAGCTATGTAATAGCATGGTTGTTTTCCTCTTAATTACAGTAAATAGGCCTAGCTTTACATTGTTCCCGGGAATGTTTTTCCCAGTCACAACACAAGTTTAACTCGACTACGTTTCTTGGGATAGACCCGTATCTCAATTGCCGATCGGTTTTGTGTTTCAATTTCCTCAACAAGACAGTTTCTGTTAACAACGTCAAAGCTGGGGATGATTAAAGCCATTAACGTCTCCTATTGTTTTCCCAGCGCAGTGAGATAGTGGGCTGCCATGTTTGTACAGCATTTATTCAACATTTACTGAATGGAATTGAATCTGTCATCTGCAAAGTTTTTCAGAGACTACACCTTTTAGCCTAGCAAACACTGGTTTCACTCAGCCTCGCATGTCTCACAGCTTATGGCTGGTTCTAATTTGCTCTTCGATGTCATCAAACTGACACTTGTTTTTTGAAAGACATGATCAAGAGAAGCTTTTAAAAAGGGACTGAGATGTTATGTTTGTGTGGTATAGTACTGTTTTATGGCTTTAGTCATGCATTACATGGAGTATGCAGTGCAAGTGGTGGTTTCCACTTAGGAAAGTTTGATCTATCAGATTGCAGAGTGCCTTCAGAAAGTATTCACATCCATTGACTTTTGTTGTCTTACAAAGTGGAATTAAAATGGATTTATTTGTCATTTTCTCTCAACGATTTACACAAAATACTCAGTAGTGTCAAAGTGGAAGAAAAATTCTAACATTTGTATAAAATGTATGACAAATAAAACACTAATATAATATAGTGGCACAGCGGTCTAAGGCACTGCATCTCAGTGCAAGAGGTGTCACTACAGTCCCTGGTTCAAATCCAGGCTGTATCACATCCGGTAGTGATTGGGAGTCCCATAGGGTGGCGCACAATTGGCCCAGCGTTGTCCGGGTTTGGCCGGGGGAAGGCTGTCATTGTAAATAAGAATTTGTTCTTAAGATAGATAGATAGATAGATAGGTACTTTCCCGGGGGGGAAATTTCATTGTCAAGCAGCTACAACAAAAACACAGGGCAGGTGCAAAATGCCACAACGAAAGTACACAAAAGACAGATACACGGTACATGATACATAGAGCGGCAGAATGAAAGAGCATAGAAATACAAGATATCTGGAGTGCAAAAAAAAAAGCTATAAAAAGACATAGTATAGTATGAGTGGTTGGCTGAATATGTACACTATACATTGGTGAATGTTGGATGGTTAACTATACTATACAGGTCGATGGCAGAGAAATACTTCAGTAGCTAAAAATGCGTATGATATGAGCGAGGGTAATAATAGTTTACTTAATATACAGACTGGTTAAATGAACAGGTAAGTGAAAATTTTGCATGGTTAAATTAACTGTACAGTTAAGTATACAGTTATATTTACAGATAAGTGAATATTTGCATGGTTACATAAACTGTACAGGTAAATGACAGGAAGAGATACTTTAATAGCTAAATGTGTGTATGATATCATTTGGGGTAATAATAGTAATTCCCTTAAAATAATACTACAATAATACTACAATATACTACAAGCAATGAGAAAAGGTGCAACTGGCAGGATACTAATATGCATTCCTGAGTGAATGCCTACGTAAGTTAGGTCCAAGAATTACTAGCAATATTGCACGTGACATGATATAACAACTGTACATGAGTATGTATATACAGACCTGCATGAATAAATAGGTCCTGAGTGAATGAGTGCTGACGGACCAGAGTAACTCACGGATGGATGCATAATTGTTAAACTAGGTCCTAGCACCCCAACAGTTCCAGACCTATGTTGCCGACGGCACGGCACCCCGGTGAGGCATTATATAGTCTAATAGCCGCCGGCAGGAAGGACCTCCTGTAGCGTTCTTTGGCACACCGTGGTGGGATCAGTCTGTGACTGAAAGTGCTCCTCTGCGTCATAACCATAGCGTGCAGAGGGTGGTTTCATGGCATTTCCTCAAAATTCTAAAAGGCCCCATTGTGAAGTCATAATTTCCAACATTCCATTCACTGTAAATTGAACAATGCAACTTTTGAGACAAATTAGGTACTTTGACCACTTTGCAAACAACTTAGACAAAAGGTATATTATTCCAATAGAAATCTACAGCTGTTTTAGTAACTGCATCAACAACCATTTCAGTAACGTTTTATAAACAACAGACAATTTAACAAGTTAGAAAAACAGTTTGCTATTCAAATCTGTTTGCTGAACAAAAATATATTCTATGGCTCTAATGATACAGGTGTTTTATTAACCGCTTTAAAAATGTATTACCTTCTTTACTGCCGTTTTGACCACTCCCCCCCACCCCCAAAAAGCAAATTAAATAATTTTCAACTTCTCTGCTTTTCAAATAAAACAGAAATATCCTCTACCAATAAAACGTTACAGCTTTTTGTTGGAGCTTAGAGTGACAAAATGTTTGTTAACTACAGCTCTAAGTCTTATCATTGAACAGCCCGAATGGAGCCGTTGCTATGGATACTCACAGACGCAGAAGAGCACGTGTGGCAATGTAGTCAAAAATGATGACAAGGGTGACCACAATTACTGACCATAACCACACAATTACTGACCATAACCACACAACTACTGATGATAATCACACAGCTACTGACCACAACAACACAACTACAGACACATAACTCCTGACCACAACTAATGACTAGTGGTCAGTATTTTTGGTCAGTAGTTGTGAACAAGAGTTATTGTCTGTAGTTTTGTGGTTGTGGTCAGTAGTTGACCCATATTTTTTTATTTTATTTAACCTTTATTTTACTAGGCAATTCTTATTTACAATGACAGCCTAGGAACAGTGGGTTAACTGCCTTGTTCAGGGGAAGAACGACAGATTCTTGTCAGCTCGGGGATTCGATCCAGCAACCTTTCAGTTACAGGCCCAACACTCTAACCACTAGGCTACCTGCCACCCCAAATATAATTTTGCATGGCTAACCCTAACCCTAACCCTAACCCAGTATAAACTACTGAACCACACAACTACTGACCACAACCACACAACTACTATCCACAACCACAAAACTACTAACCACAATTACGGACGACTACTGACAACAACTACTGACCACAATATCTCTAACGGTCACCCCACCGTGAGTTAACCCGCACTGCCCTCAAACCAAGACACACAATGCCTGCTAATTATCTATAGGCTGTATTTCAACTTGTCAATTTTAAATAATTTTCAAACAAGTTTTATTTTCTGACAACAATTAAGGAGTGTTCCGCCTCCTCATTAATTCACATAGAAGCCCAATTCACTGTTGCAGACAATTTATGTTTGAGGCTTTACTGAACCGGACAAACTTCTCTCTTCGGCAAGAGCCCAAGCACCTCCCCAGTTTCCCCAGATATTCCCCCCAGTGTTTCCCCAGTGTTTCCCCCCAGTGTTTCCCCCCAGTGTTTCCCCCCAGTGTTTCCTCCCAGTGTTTCCCACCAGTGTTTCTCCAGTGTTTCCCCCCAGTGTTTCCTTCCAGTGTTTCCTTCCAGTGTTTCCCACCAGTGTTTCTCCAGTGTTTCCCCCCAGTGTTTCCCACCAGTGTTTCCCCCCAGTGTTTCCTTCCAGTGTTTCCCACAAGTGTTTCTCCAGTGTTTCCCCCCAGTGTTTACCCAGTGTTTCCCCCCAGTGTTTCCTTCCAGTGTTTCCCACCAGTGTTTCCCCCCAGTGTTTCCCACCAGTGTTTCTCCAGTGTTTCCCACCAGTGTTTCCCCCCAGTGTTTCCCCCAGTGTTTCCCCCAGTGTTTCCCCCCAGTGTTTCCCCCCAGTGTTTCCTCCCAGTGTTTCCCACCAGTGTTTCTCCAGTGTTTCCCCCCAGTGTTTCCCACCAGTGTTTCCCCAGTGTTTCCCCCCAGTGTTTCCTTCCAGTGTTTCCCACCAGTGTTTCTCCAGTGTTTCCCCCCAGTGTTTCCCACCAGTGTTTCCCCAGTGTTTCCCCCCAGTGTTTCCTTCCAGTGTTTCCCACCAGTGTTTCTCCAGTGTTTCCCACCAGTGTTTCTCCAGTGTTTCCCACCAGTGTTTCCCCCCAGTGTTTCCCCCAGTGTTTCCCCCAGTGTTTCCCCCCAGTGTTTCCCCCCAGTGTTTCCTCCCAGTGTTTCCCACCAGTGTTTCTCCAGTGTTTCCCCCCAGTGTTTCCCACCAGTGTTTCCCCAGTGTTTCCCCCCAGTGTTTCCTTCCAGTGTTTCCCACCAGTGTTTCTCCAGTGTTTCCCCCCAGTGTTTCCCACCAGTGTTTCCCCAGTGTTTCCCCCCAGTGTTTCCTTCCAGTGTTTCCCACCAGTGTTTCTCCAGTGTTTCCCACCAGTGTTTCTCCAGTGTTTCCCCCCAGTGTTTCTCCAGTGTTTCCCACCAGTGTTTCCCCAGTGTTTCCCCCCAGTGTTTCCTTCCAGTGTTTCCCACCAGTGTTTCTCCAGTGTTTCCCCCCAGTGTTTCCCACCAGTGTTTCTCCAGTGTTTCCCACCAGTGTTTCCCCCAGTGTTTCCCCCCAGTGTTTCCCCCCAGTGTTTCCTCCCAGTGTTTCTCCAGTGTTTCCCCCCAGTGTTTCCCCCCAGTGTTTCCCACCAGTGTTTCCCCCCAGTGTTTCCTTCCAGTGTTTCCCACCAGTGTTTCTCCAGTGTTTCCCCCCAGTGTTTCCCACCAGTGTTTCCCCAGTGTTTCCCCCCAGTGTTTCCTTCCAGTGTTTCCCACCAGTGTTTCTCCAGTGTTTCCCCCCAGTGTTTCTCCAGTGTTTCCCACCAGTGTTTCTCCAGTGTTTCCCCCCAGTGTTTCTCCAGTGTTTCCCACCAGTGTTTCTCCAGTGTTTCTCCAGTGTTTCCCCCCAGTGTTTCCCACCAGTGTTTCCCACCAGTGTTTCCCCCCAGTGTTTCACCAGTGTTTCCCCAGATCAAGTATGCAGATATTTGCACAGTTTAGCACATAGCCTTCATTGTTATTTTCCTTACAAATCATAACTGTTCAGCCCTTTGTAATCGATGCAGGGACGCAGACATCCATCCTTCTTTCCCGCGAAGAAGAAGCCTGCATCAGCTGGGGATGTTGAGGAGTGAATGAAACCTGACTCCATTAACTCCCGGATGTAATCGTCCATGACTGCTGCTTCTTGGGTCGAGAGGGAGTAAAAACGACCCCGTGCAGGGGTGAAGCCGGGTAGGAGTTCTATGGTTTTTGCAATGTTAAGAAGATGGAAAAAGGCTGATTTTGGTTTCTGATTTTTGCAATGTTAAGAAGATGGAAAAAGGCTTTGAAGTATTCTTTATATGTTTGTCGAAGGAGAGATCAGGGTCAAGAGTAACGCCGAGGTCCTACAGAGTTTTATTTGAGACGACTGTACTGCCATCGAGATTAATTTTCAGATCTGACAGCTGATATCTTTGTTTCTTGGGACCTAGAACTAGCATCTCTGTTGTTTAAAAGTTTTACAAAATTCAGCCATCCACTTCCTTATGTCTGAAACATAGGCTTCCAGGGCAGGCAATTTTGAGGATTCACTTGGGTTAGGAAACAGCATGTGAACAGTCCATCAGCACAACTTTCTTCTTCTTGCAACGGCATGTAAACATGCTCTGACTTAAGGTGTACGGGACGGAGCCCTGGAGTGCGGTCAAGCATCCTGATTGGTTGGAAAAGCTGGATGATTTTTTTTACATCCTCATAGATCACAGACTAACAACTGAACTGCTCAAATCTATCTTTATTTAATTTCTCGCGGGTGTATTAATTTATATATTTTTTTGCTTATTTCTTGGATTTCTTGCTGAATTTTGGGACTGAACTGAATTTAACATTTACTTTCATTGAAGGACAGTCAAACAGAAAATTGATTTTGCATTTTCATTTGTGAATCACCTGTCTTGTGCTTGTCTTCTCCCCCCGCCAGGTGTCGCCCCTTGTACATTTATACCTGTGTTTTCTGTTTGTCTGTTGCCAGTTCGTCTTGTCTCGTGAAACCTTGTCTGAATTCTGTCACTGTACATTTCAAAAGTGCTGAACAAATAGTTATATTGACTACGTCCGTCCTAGCTCACTCATTAATGTCTTGATCGAAATGACGGATTGCCTCTTATCCGCTTGTCGTCCCCTTATGCCATAGTTTTTACATCTCAATTGTCATTAGAAACAACATTTATTTAAGCAAGTCAGCCATATCAGCTATGTTTTTTTAAAAGGTAGTAAATGAGACTGAATTAACTGTTTCGCTGCCAGACAAGGCTCGGCTGATAGCCAGGTGTAGCAGTGGTAAGATGTTGAGACTGCTGTTGGGACTCTGCTGTTGGGACAGCTTTATGTTGGCCCTAACAGTTTGTGGGCACCGTTTGTCACTGTTATAGTGGCTTTGCTGGCATGCATCCCACACATTTTATTTTTTTACCCCACCAAGATTTACATGCTAAAATTGCTACTGGTGGGAAGCATGGTTTCTGGGCGGGGATGGAGGATGCGGGCGGAGAATGGATTAAGGTTATATTTGTATGCATTTTCTCTGAAAAATAAAAAAGACTAAACTAAGTATTAACTAAGTATTAAGAATAGTGCCGCTGTTTCCCCAAATGCTGATTCGATCTTTAAAGTTAAAAACCAAATTTTGCTAGTGCGACCATATTGCCCTCATGTATAGCTTGGGACAGTTAGCATGTAGAAACTGTACAGGATATACAAATCACACATTGTTGTACTATTTAACGATGAGGAGATCATTGCTCCCATGATACACTGCTCTGCTAACTGAGTCCTCATTCTCCTCCTCTCTCACTCAAATCAAATCAATTAAATTGTATTTGTCACATGCGCCGAATACAACAGATGTAGACCTTACTGTGAAAAGCTTGCTAACAAGCCCTTAACCAACAATACAACAGATGTAGACCTTACTGTGAAAAGCTTACTTACAAGCCCTTAACCAACAATACAGTTTTAAGTGAAAAAAGATTTCCGGTTAGTATTGAGCCTATATACAGGGGGTACCGGTTAGTAATGAGGCTATATACAGGGGGTACCGGTTAGTAATGAGGCTATATACAGGGGGTACCGGTTAGTAATGAGGCTATATACAGGGGGTACAGGTTAGTAATGAGGCTATATACAGGGGGTACCGGTTAGTAATGAGGCTATATACAGGGGGTACCGGTTAGTAATGAGGCTATATACAGGGGGTACCGGTTAGTAATGAGGCTATATACAGGGGGTACAGGTTAGTAATGAGGCTATATACAGGGGGTACCGGTTAGTAATGAGGCTATATACAGGGGGTACCGGTTAGTAATGAGGCTATATCTCACTAATTTTTATAAGTGCTTGACTGAGGTAAAGGGATGGCTAACAAATTTTTTTTTACAATTAAATGAAGATAAGACTGAGTTTATTATGTTTGGGAACAAACAGCTTGGGAATAGCCTGGCTGGAAATTGTGGACTATTGTCCAATAATATGAGTTATGTGAAGAACCTCGGAGTATTTTTCGATTCTGAAATGCGCTTTGATCGTCAAGTTAATAGCGTCGTGAAATCATCTTTTTTTCAGTTGAGAAAATTGGCAAAATTAAAACCCATCCTTTTATACAAGGATTTGGAGATTGTTCTGCATGCCTTTGTTTCAACCCGGTTGGACTATTGTAATGCTCTTTATCTAGGCATAAGTGAATCACTGGTTACTCGTCTTCAGTACGTTCAAAATGCTGCAGCGAGATTTTTAACAAATACCAGAAAACGAGATCACATAACACCTGTATTGATAACCCTTCACTGGCTACCTGTCAAATTTAGAATACAATACAAGGTATTAACGTTTGTTTTTAAAGCATTACATGATCGAGCTCCTGAATATATAAAGGACATGTTAATCCCATATCAGTCTCAACGTCATCTACGTTCTTCTCAGAACATGCTTTTAACCGTCCCACGATCTCGCTTGAGGCGTAGTGGAGATCGCGCCTTTTCTGTTGCGGCCCCTGCACTTTGGAATGAGTTGCCGCTATCTTTGAAATCCTTGCCAAGCATAGATACTTTTAAAAAGGACTTGAAGACTTACTTATTCCATCAAGCTTATGACGTTTGAATGGGTCTGAGAACTGTGAGTGATTATATGTTTGATTTAATGGTGTCATGTGTTGATGTTTTTTTAATGTGTATTCTAGAGTTATTGTAATTTTTGTGTAACTTTGGAGTTATTTATTACTCATGGACAGCACTTTGGTCCATTTTAATGGTTTTGAAAGCGCTTTATAAATAAAGTTGACTTGACTTGACCTGACTTATATACAGGGGGTACAGGTTAGTAATGAGGCTATATAGAGGGGGTACCGGTTAGTATTGAGCCTATATACAGGGGGTACCGGTTAGTAATGAGGCTATATACAGGGGGTACCGGTTAGTAATGAGGCTATATACAGGGGGTACCGGTTAGTAATGAGGCTATATACAGGGGGTACAGGTTAGTAATGAGGCTATATACAGGGGGTACTGGTTAGTAATGAGGCTGTATACAGGGGGTACCGGTTAGTAATGAGGCTATATAAAGGGGGTACAGGTTAGTAATGAGGCTATATACAGGGGGTACCGGTTAGTAATGAGGCTATATACAGGGGGTACCGGTTAGTAATGAGGCTATATAAAGGGGGTACCGGTACAGTCAATGTGCAGGGGTACAGGTTAGTAATGAGGCTATATACAGGGGGTACCGGTACAGTCAATGTGCGGGGGTACTGGTTAGTAATGAGGCTATATACAGGGGGTACCGGTTAGTAATGAGGCTATATACAGGGGGTACAGGTTAGTAATGAGGCTATATACAGGGGGTACCGGTTAGTAATGAGGCTATATACAGGGGGTACCGGTTAGTAATGAGGCTATATACAGGGGGTACCGGTTAGTAATGAGGCTATATACAGGGGGTACCGGTTAGTAATGAGGCTATATACAGGGGGTACCGGTTAGTAATGAGGCTATATACAGGGGGTACCGGTTAGTAATGAGGCTATATACAGGGGGTACCGGTTAGTAATGAGGCTATATAAAGGGGGTACCGGCACAGTCAATGTGCAGGGGTACAGGTTAGTAATGAGGCTATATACAGGGGGTACCGGTACAGTCAATGTGCGGGGGTACAGGTTAGTAATGAGGCTATATACAGGGGGTACCGGTTAGTAATGAGGCTATAGACAGGGGGTACCGGTACAGAGTCAATGTGGGGGTACAGGTTAGTAATGAGGCTATATACAGGGGGTACCGGTTAGTAATGAGGCTATATAAAGGGGGTACCGGTACAGTCAATGTGCAGGGGTACAGGTTAGTAATGAGGCTATATACAGGGGGTACCGGTTAGTAATGAGGCTATATAAAGGGGGTACCGGTACAGTCAATGTGCAGGGGTACAGGTTAGTAATGAGGCTATAGACAGGGGGTACCGGTACAGAGTCAATGTGCGGGGATACAGGTTAGTAATGAGGCTATATACAAGGGGTACCGGTACAGAGTCAATGAGCGGGGGTACAGGTTAGCAATGAGGCTATATACAGGGGGTACCGGTACAGAGTCAATGGGCGGGGGTACAGGTTAGTAATGAGGCTATATACAGGGGGTACCGGTACAGAGTCAATGGGCGGGGGTACAGGTTAGTAATGAGGCTATATACAGGGGGTACCGGTACAGAGTCAATGAGCGGGGGTACAGGTTAGCAATGTAAATAGTCCGGGTGGCCATTTGATTAGCTGTTCAGGAGTCTTATGACTTGGGGGTAGAAGCTGTTAAGAAGCCTTTTGGACCTAGACTTGGTGCTCCAGTACCGCTTGCCGTGCGCTAGCAGAGAGAACAGTCTATGACTTGGGTGGCTGGAGTCTTTGGCAATTATTAGGGCCTTCCTCTGACACCGCCTGTTATAGAGGTTCTGGATGGCAGGAAGCTTGGCCCCAGTGATTTACTGGGCTGTACGCACTACCCTGTGTAGCGCCTTGTGGTCGGAGGCCGAGCAGTTGCGGTACCAGGCGGTGATGCAACCAGTCAGGATGCTCTCAATGGTGCAGCAGTATAACTTGTTGAGGATCTGAGGACTCATGACAAATCTTTTCAGTCTCCACTTCAGCCCCGTCGATGAGAATGGGGGCGTGCTCGGCGATCATCACCTTCGTCTTGATCACATGTAACGATTTGCATGATTTTGATCAAAATGAAGCCTGGTTTGTTGTAAAGTCTGTGCTTTTGTCTTAAAGCCCAAATGTAATGAGTGTAGCCTACATATGAGAAAATAAACCCTTTAATTGTCTGCAAATGATTTTGAATTGTTGCATTATTCAATAGTGTAATATGTTTTAGAAGAAAGGTTTCTGTCATTGTTGAGTAGTTGTGCTTACTGGCTAGTGGCTACTGTGATATGTATGGTCAATTTTAGCTGCGGAACCAACAAAGTCACATTGCCAGCCACAACGAAAGGTAAGGCAAGGATGTAATATGAAATGAAAAGTAGAAATCTATTTCGCCATTCCGCTCCTCAGTACGCTCCGTAGTGGGAATACTCCAAAGAGTCACTCCATTGATTACCCTTCACAAGGCCCAGGAAATGGCTCATGCATTCTAACAAATGTTCTCTTTGCATTACAATTGAATTGTGATTGTTATGTTCAATCAATGGGGAAAAGGTCACAGGATCGCTCCTGCCAACGCTTTAATGGAGAAGTCGATGGGGATTCATTTTAATCACTGCGGCTGTGGCAGAATGAGCACAACACCGCGAGACTGTCAATGGCCGGTAATTACTGCTGTTTAAACAGGTTTCCCTCCTTGCCACCACAATTTAAATATCCCCAAATCTCAGACTCTATGTGAGCTTAGCTATATTTAAGGTGCATGGCATTCAGTGAAGTAGTTAGATGTGGGTTATGGAGCCATTATTAATGTTATAATTCTTGATTTCCCACCGCAATATAGATATCCACAAATATCTCTCTCTATGTAAGTCTAGCTATATTAAACCTGGGTTCAATTACTCTCGTTTCTTTCAAGTACTCTTTAGCGTTCCCACCTGGAGTGCCAGATGGGCAGGATTTACAGTTTTTCAACTATTATTTTGGTTCCATTGTGCCAGGCAATCTCAATAAAGAATTGTAAATGATTTCAAATAGTATTTGAACCCAGGTCTGAGATATGTTACCGTTTTAAAATGTTACCACTCAAAACGGATCATAAAAAAGGTAGTTGTTTCAAAACTCTAAGCACATTCACTTGACTAAGTACAACACAGTCATTTTGTCACCAAACTTAGTCAGTGTTTCATCTAGTTGTTTCACAATACATGTTCATATAAAGTCATTTATTTTCCCAGTGCAAAGCTAACAGTACTTTTGATGTGATTGATTTTCCATTTGTTCAAATACTTTTTATTTTTACTATTCTTCTCTGCGTTTGGTAAACCTATAGATTTTAAACTGGTTTGTCTACAACAGATTTGGAGAATTTACAAAACTAAATAAAAAAACCATTAGCTCAAACTTCAAATAGCACCTGTTCGCTTGTCCTCACATTCTTCTTCTTCTTCTTCTTCTTCTTCTTCTTCTTCTTCTTCTTCTTCTTCTTCTTCTTCTTCTTCTTCTTCTTCTTCTTCTTCTTCTTCTTCTTCTTCTTCTTCTGTGGGATTTATGGCAGACTACAACCCAAAAAGGTGTATTACTGCCACCAGCTGGACAGTGTTGTAAAAAACAAGGTAAAAATAATAATAATAACTTTATCCACCCAAAAACTCCCACTTCTTCCTTCCTTCAAATCTCTGTATCTCCCTTCTCAGGCTCTATGACCTGAGAGGATGGTACAGCTTGTGACAATACTCCATTCAACTCCTTTCAGTCCCAGGAACAATTCCGACACATCCACAATGATATCTATTTTCCTGGACTTCTTCTCCACCTTG
>CM042408.1:34317713-34367713 GCA_023634145.1 Thymallus thymallus
TGTCAGAAGTTGGACCGCTTCGTGTGTTAATGCCATATCATTTAATCAACCTTTATCTTCAAGTGCTATATGCTGGATATCTATCTGAAAACTTCATCTTAGCAAATCCGTTGAGTTCAAAGAATAAAAAGTGAGGAATAGAAGACATTGAAACCCAACCCCAGCCATTGGCAAGTTCTTATTTTCTCTCTGCTCGACTGGCATGATTGCAATTGGATGGTGGTGGTGGCATAGCAGGAAAGATGGGGTCAATCCAGTGTAACCTTGGAGAAACAAATATTCAAGATCCTTCTCCCTCGTTAGCCTTGTGTAGAAGAGTGGTTGGGTGATTAATGAATGTTGGGTGAAGGGACATTTTAAAAGACTACACAATATCACTGTGTCTCAAATGGCACCCTATTTTTCTGTGTTGTGCACTAGTTTTGACCAGGGTCTATAGGGCTCTGGTGAAACGAAGTGCACTACATATGGAATAGGGTGCCATTTGGGATGTATGTAGCCCATCACTGCTGCTTTCAAATGTCATGTCATCATAGTAGGGGAGAGTGGTTGGCCACCGAGTGCTAAGTGATGTTGCTGATAATAAATTGCGGCTGAAATATAATATATGGTGGGTATGATTCAACTCGGCGCAATTCAACTTATTCATCTCCCTTGTGTTTTTAGTTCATCAATTATATTGTGATACACTTTAATGTCCATAAGTGGATGATATATGACTGGTCTAATCATTTCTTATTCACCATGCTTTCTAAAGCATATCAATTTTGTTAATACCATGTAATTAAAACACGTCAGAGCACTACAAGTTGCTGGCTGTATTAATGACTATGAAAATTATTTTAATTAAATAGCCAATTATAGAAAAATTCTAGCCATGAGAATTGACATTTAAATGCATTTAATTGAAACTGCTTTCAACATTGTTTTATCAAAGCTTTATGGGGTGAATACATTATCACATCAAACAATATACGGTGTCATTGATCATGCAGAAGTCTTTTGAGGTGATTACAGTTGGACAGTATTCATTTGTTTGCAACTTCATTCAACCCACAAAACACTACTTGCCAAGAGAAGCACGATAGAATGGCACTTATAAGACATAAGAAGGACATTCATTGTTGTTGTTCCAAAATAAGGTAGATAGAAATATGTTGTGCTTTTCCTGCCAACGTGCACTCATACATTTCAAGCTCTTGTACTACTTTTCAAGGCTTGACATAAAGAAAATATACAGAGAAAACATGTTGTCTACAAACGGTAAGTTCTCATTTGAGCTATAGTGGCAGCTTGTAAGGTATAATAGGGCTGCATGGACTAACACCACAGTACATACTTCATCTGGACAGCTGAATTGAATTAAGAATAACAATGGGTATCGCACAATACATTATGTTTTTAGTTTTTATATATAGGCACTGTGCTTTGATAACGGGTCAGATTTGGAAGGAAATGCCCACACAGCTTGCCGAGGGGGCTACTTCACAAGCATCCTATTGTGCTTTTAAATATTTAATTTCTTCAATTTTAAGCAGCTAAATCATAATTTTGAAAAGGCAACTAGGTGTTAACTCAGAGTGTGTTTTAAAAAAAAATAACATTTACACATTCACTATACATTAAATAGTATATTAATGGTTTATTAATTAAAGTTATGTTACTGCAATGTGTTACTTATTGATGATTGTGGATTGCATGTGTAGGTGAGAATCAATTCAGGTTGCTTTATGAACTTCTTTTATTGTTACAAAATGTAATTACATCGAAAATAAATACAAATACAGTACGCTAATGTTGTCTATGCATTAATACCAACATATACCTCCTGTTGATTTAATTATAAATACATCTAGTTTGTGTAAATCATTAACACTAGAGATGTGTTACTATATATATATTCTCTATCTTTTAAAGGTACATCTCTCCATCTCAATCCTACAGTTAAGTGTGTCACACAACTTTCATCTCCGTCTTATCCCATTCGTCACAATAGACTTATGTTGACATATGTGACACCTGATTCTCAGCTGCATTACTAACTTTCAAAAGCTCCTCTTTAAGATGTGTAAAGTTTAGGGAAGTGAACGCATGGGAAGCAATCAGTTTTATCAGTCAATTTCACACTTCAACTGTCACAGAGTACTGCAGATCCAATGTACCTTCCCAATTCCTCCCGCTTGCTATTTCCCACTTTCCCTAAATCCAAAGCTATAAATTCTTACCGCCAGCAGGTGAGAAGAGTTTGCCATTCAAGACATGATTTGCATCTCTGCCAGGTAGCCCCCACTCACAGGACCGCTATACGCTCTTGTCAGGCTGCTTTTGCATCTCTGGCATTTAGCCTCCAATCAGAGGACAGCTATAAGCCCTCGGCAAGCCATCTAGCCATGAGTTAATATTAAAGACCTACACCATCGTAAATCGTGGAGTTGAGTTTAGTCGGCTAGGCAACGGCAATTACTGGCATTGTATTCACCGCAGCCCCATGTGGATGTGATAGGAGGTACGGCACGTTACATTCACTGCCTATATGTTCTTTCCTGCACAGTATTTACTTCATATCAATGTAACATTATTGTTTCAAACAGGGCCAGGAGTGAGACACTACAACGGGCCAATGGTGCCAAGTTTGGGCCGCATTCAACGACAGAACACTGTATATACAATATAGGGGATGGGGAGGGAAATATATTAACATAGTGTGTCCTTTCTAATACTTATCTTGCATTTTGTAGCTTAGGTTTCTGTCTGTAATTGGTTCCAAGGACCTGAAGTCGACAGTGTGGCGGTTGCTGCCTTGCATTCTGTCAAACCGTCTTGCCATCGCCACAACCTGTACTGGGCCAGGGAATAAGGCCTGTTTCAGGGACTTCTTTCTGAAGACCATTCTTCACAGTGAGTTTTGATATTATTAAATGTGTTACACTTGTTTTCTCAGCTTTTGAGTAAATTCTTAAAACTCATGTGTACGACCATGTGTGATTAAAATGTAACTCAATGTTCTTTATTTGTTTATATGAGCTATTTGGAAAAACCCTACAACCTGGGATGCCAAGGATGAGGGGGTCCAGATTCAGGTCACCCGTTACCTGAAAGGGGCCTCACGTTGTGAAGGCGGAAGGCGGCTGCGCACAAGGGAGAGGGAGCTGCTGCAGTGAGGGTCAACATCAAGTCTCGGACCACCTGTCTCAAAGCCACCCCCCTTTTGTCGACCAGACCAATGCAATAGTTATGTCCCCTTCCTGCACTACTAATGTATATACTTTCGTATAACTCTATCCTGCTAGTGCACTGTACCTTATTCCACTCACATTGTACGTGGGCAAACAGTATATATACTATATACCTATAAAAATATATATATGTCAAATGGCATCCAATGTATATTAAATAATAAAAATAGGAGTAGGCATGACACTGGATTGACTCTGAAAATAATAGTATTTCTTCTGACTGGCAGCTGTAGTGCCACTGGTCGGAAGAAGGGCGGTGGGCTTTCTTAGGAAAACCACACATGAACGACAGGAGAACGGCTGCTGCTTGACAAAGCGGCCTATCGCGGGCGGCGGGTGAATGAGCGCCAATCTGTTGTACGGCGCTCGACCACTCTGGAGGGACGCCGGCCTCCCATATGATCATAGCTGGTGCTGAATTTAATTGATAAAATTGAACTGTGACTTGTAAATATAAACCAATCTAAAAGGTATAATATGTTTTATTGACTTCAATTTTCAAAAGTGCATTTAAAAAAGGCAAGAGATAAATGAGAGAAAGATGGGCTACTTGTATCAGTTAGTATGTTTACTTAACAGTCACGTAAAAAAGTGTTACAATCATTACTGGTCTCCCTTATTTCATTGTATTTTCACTCAAAGTCACTTGAAGCATGCGATTATGTATGATATACAACATCTCAAAAACGTGTGTGATTAAATAAAGCCATATAAGATAATAAAGTGTCATATAATATGGTATTTAAATGCTGTCTGTTCTTCAAAGGTTTTCTCTGTCCCCTAGCTCCTCCCCCTCTGTACCGTGTGACAACCACAACTCATCAACCGAGCGTATGCCGGAGCCGCACTTATCTGCTCCTTCTCCTTCTGTCTATCCTCCTTCTATCTTTGATCGTTGTCCCGCTGCGCTCAGCCCAAACCCTCCACGTCTTTTCAGCATCTCTTTCTACCCCCAAACTCATCAGAGGAGCAAAACTCCCGTGGATTCTTTCATTTGGAGTTTCTCTACAAACGCACTTCTTTTTTTTTTCCGCAGGAGTGGTTTTTACACTTTGAACTTACTCTTCTTCCCCTAGGTGACCATGGCCGTACCGGCTGCTTTGATCCAGCCAACCACTCTGGTCCAGGCGCCTTCGATCTCCACTCCTTCCGCGACCATGTCCCCGCCGTCAACAACTTCGTCCCCGTCCCCCTCCGTGGGCCCCTCCGGCCAGAACCTGTTCCGCACGGAGCTCCTCGTCACCACTAGCCCCGGTATCCCGACCCCGACCGGGACTCTGCCCAGCAAGCCAGTCTACTCGACCCCGTCGCCTGTTGAAAACACCCCGCAGAACAATGAGTGTAAAATGGTAGATCTGCGGGGGGCGAAGGTGGCGTCTTTCACCGTGGATGGCTGCGAACTCATCTGCCTGCCCCAGGCTTTCGATCTGTTTCTCAAGCATCTGGTCGGAGGTCTGCACACGGTGTACACCAAGCTGAAGAGACTGGAGATCACGCCGGTGGTGTGCAATGTGGAGCAGGTCCGCATCCTGCGAGGGCTCGGGGCCATCCAGCCAGGAGTCAACCGCTGTAAACTCATCTCCAGAAAAGACTTCGAGACTTTGTACAATGACTGCACCAATGCCAGGTGAGTGGAGACATGAGAGATGATCATCTGATCTAATGGTTTTACATCTGATCTAATGGTTTTACGCAAACTGAAGTTTAGCGCGTCAAGGTAGAAAAGCTGTAAGACAGGAAGGGGGAGACATTTTCCATTTTGTCGAAGTCAAATGGTTGATATGTCGTTTATCTGTAATGACTCAACTTTAGGTCATTTTTGTAATGCTCTATTGTGCCAAATGTGACTATAGGCCTAGGCTGTTATGGAGTTTTCAGTAGGTTAACGGGAGAACACGGGTGGACATGGCGAGGGCGCGCAGCTCGGAAAAGATTTGGCAGGTTGATGGCAGTTGCATGTATTCCTATTGCAAAGAGTTGTCTGTGACTTGCTCAATCCAAACGAATGTTAAAACGCAAGTCACATTTTAGTCAGTTGAAAGTGTTACTAAATTAGGCTACTTGAGGACAAGTGCCCAAAACACACATCAAGTTGAACACCATTTCCTGGAGGGAAAGCTCCCACATGAAAAAATACTACAGTTTACTATAGAATTCTGTAGTTAACTGTAGTATATTGTACAATACTATACTAGTAGTATACCTCTATCATGTGTAGTACTTACTATAGAATTGGGTAGTATACTGTAGAATACTATAGTAAATACTACAGTATACAGCAGACTGCAAAAACACTACAGTCAATACTACAGTAATGTCCACTAAAACACTACAGTCCACAAAAACACTACAGTAATTACATAGTATACTACAGTATTTATTTTGCATATACCCTGCCCATCCCTTCTCCATATCTCAGTTTGTGCCAACCATAAGTGAAAAACCTACATGCCAAGTATAGACCATATTTTTCAGAAAACAGCACAAGTTGTGAACTATCCATTCAGACTTCAGACCTACCCGACAAAGCCTTCACTTCTATGTCAAAGATAATAAAACAAAGCACTATAATTAATATTACAGTAATGTCTGCAAAAGCAGTACAGTAAATACTACAGTAAATACTACAGTAAATACTACAGTATAATACAGTCTGCAAAAACAGTAATTACTATAGTATATTCAAACGTTTTTTTTTTACTACAGTATACTACATTCATATCCACAACACTACAGTCAATATTACAGTATTCACCGCAAATACAATACAGTGAATACTAATGTAAAGTGTGCGATAACACTACAGTGAGTACTATAGGATTTAACCATAGTATACTATAGTATTCTTTCATTAGGGAGCTCTTGTCCACTGTGTGGAAGCCCTACCACATTTCCACTCTAAATTAAGCTCACCATTAACTCTACTTTATTTTTAAATGACATTGAAATAAAAGTAGGTTATCCTATATCAGCTGTCCTCGCCATAGGGGCAATCATTTACATTATTTGAACTTTAAATTAAGTAAACAACATTTTAAAACATTAGACCATAGAGAATTTAAATAATTACATTTAAATTGCTTAATATACTGTTTGTGTTCAGATGAATAAATACTTTTCCTAGGGAAGTCAGTAGTTGATTTTGTCCCTAGTTAAAATTACACCTGGATCGTTAGAAAATACACTCGTTTTTTTCCCCCAGCCATGCTAATGTGTAGGAGGATTTTATGGGCAAGAGATTTAGGTAGAGATCAATACTTGATCTAAAGCCATTTTTAGTGTGCTGTTGGTTATATGCTGTGATGTATAGCTCAATCTGATAGGATGGGTTGAATCAGGTCAAATATGCCATCTAATCTGTTATGATTGATTTAATATTGATCTCCCATCGCAAAATGAGCTGGAAATGCAAATATGATGGAAAGTCTAACATGAGCAGAGATAGATGGGGGTTTATGGGAGAGTCCTTAAAGCCTTAAGATGAATGCATTAAACAGTAAGTCGCTCTGTATAAGAGCTTCTGTTAAATGACTCAAATATAAAATGTAAAAACAACACTATCTGGGAGAAATGTTACGGTAGGATGATGCTGAGTGTGTAATGTTACCGGTGTATTTGAGGATGATGCTGAGTGTGTAATGTTACCGGTGTATTTGAGGATGATGCTGAGTGTGTAATGTTACCGGTGTATTTGAGGATGATGCTGAGTGTGTAATGTTACCGGTGTATTTGAGGATGATGCTGAGTGTGTAATGTTACCGGTGTATTTGAGGATGATGCTGAGTGTGTAATGTTACCGGTGTATTTGAGGATGATGCTGAGTGTGTAATGTTACCGGTGTATTTGAGGATGATGCTGAGTGTGTAATGTTACCGGTGTATTTGAGGATGATGCTGAGTGTGTAAGGTAATTGTTATATTACATTTTGCTGTGAGACACACACTCGCTTGCATAAACACAAATATGCAGATGCACACACACACACATTTTATTGTCACAAACAAATAGGAATTTATGGGTGGTTTCCCATAAGGTTTACATATCTGAATTTAAATATTCAGTTATTTGCAGTATAATCAAGAGTAAGTATTTTATTGTTCGCTACTATTGAATCAATAATAATGAAATGAATCAAATGTACTGAAGCGTGAATTACTTTTTCAGAGTATATATGAATTTGCTCACAATTAATTCTGAGCAAGAGACAGCAATGTTTGCAATGCATATAGCAGAATATGCAAACATACCATTTTGTAACATTTGACCATGTGTATGGGCCCCTGTATACTGAAGATGGTTAGTTATTTATTAGGATTGAAAATGCTAAATCAGCTTTCCTCAGTGTTTTGAACTTCTTTTCTATGCACTATTCAGATATGCTATGTGTACATGTTGATACCAATGGATTCATACATTACTGTATTTCAACATCTTAACATTTCATCTCGACATCTGGCCTTAAAACAATTTCTTTCCTATATCCTATTCACACACACACACACACACACACACACACACACACACACACACACACACACACACACACACACACACACACACACACACACACACACACACACACACACACACACACACACACACACACACACACACACACACACACACCCTCTCTCATCATGCAGCATTTACACAAACCTGACAAACCTGCGACCTCCCCTTCAGATAGAGAGTTCTGGAGCAGTTCTAGACCACTGTGGTTGAGTTTCACCTTTATGCCTGTATTCTCTGAGTGTGTGGTTGAACTCCCCGGGTTGTGATTGAAGAGGTGGGGAACGGATGGGAATAACTTATCATTTAAAGTGCTTGGTTGAACCTATTTCTGCTGTTTGGAGCTCAGTCAGGGAAGTTGTAATTCAGAGCAATGTATGCTGAAAAGTATACCCATAATTGCCTGGGTAATTTGTGGGCTTTTTAGTCCACCAAAAAAGTTGCCACATGTAGGACAATGATACAGTTTACTCAACATTAGTGCTGTGGCCTGACATGGTTTGTTTTTTATCCCAAGTCCTTTTCACCTTTTCACAATGACGTTCTACTTTTTCGTAGTGCCGTTTTTTGGTGACAATGTTGTTCATAATAGTCCTCTACAAGTGTCAGTCCATGACATTTAAGATGCGTGATTATATTTTTTATGAACATGGCCTTATTTCTATTACAGCATATTGGATGACTGTCATTCATATTCCGTTCACCCAGCTCAATGTAACAGCGATAGGTTTAGCCCACTACTTGATACTACATGAATGTTCTCTGTACCGATCATGAGGTTGCTAGAAGCTAGCCTATGAATGAAAGTGTACAATGAAGGTGCACAGGTCGAGAGCATTTTGAGTAATTAAGGTGACAGACATTGACACATTCAATGCCGCCTTGCACACTCTTGCCTGCTTTTAGCTGGTAATCATTAGTCAAACAGTTGCAAATGTGAGTTTCTATTGGAAGAATTAAGGTATGTTTATCCCTGTTTCACTCCGTTTTGCTGCTGTTTAAGAAACGTTTTCCAACAGAATCGGTGAAAGGAATACATCCCTGATCACACGCAAACACAGTTCACTTCATACTAGATACATACAAACAGCTCGTTGTATATATAATTCCTTTGCATCTGTCCACACGCTCTCCTCCTCTCACCCTTTCCCTTTGCTTGTGGATCACACATCGGCTGTCTGTGACCAGGCAAAAAAAATTATTTCCAAGCCAAACCTTCATATCTTGACCACTAACCGCTACACACAGCCTACATCGCTTTCACGTCATAGTCAACATAGCCACTAGAACTATGATCATGCAGTACAGTGTAGTCAGCAGCAATCTGTTTAGCAGTTACACCAGCAGGGCAATACATTAATACAACCAAAAGCTTACCTTGATTTGGAAGAGTTCCAGTGTTGGATAGCCATAGCCAGCTAGCTAACATAGCATCCCTCTCTGTTTGAGTAGGCTAAACTAGCTAACATAGCATCCCTCTCTGTTTGAACTGGGTGTTTGAGTAGGCTAAACTAGCTAACATAGCATCCCTCTCTGTTTGAGTAGGCTAAACTAGCTAACATAGCATCACTCTCTGTTTGAGCTGGGTGTTTGAGTAGGCTAAACTAGCTAACATAGCATCCCTCTCTGTTTGAGCTGGGTGTTTGAGTTGGCTAAACTAGCTAACATAGCATCCCTCTCTGTTTGAGCTGGGTGTTTGAGTAGGCTAAACTAGCTAACATAGCATCCCTCTCTGTTTGAGCTGGGTGTTTGAGTTGGCTAAACTAGCTAACATAGCATCCCTCTCTGTTTGAGCTGGGTGTTTGAGTTGGCTAAACTAGCTAACATAGCATCCCTCTCTTTTTGAGTAGGCTAAACTAGCTAACATAGCATCCCTCTCTGTTTGAGCTGGGTGTTTGAGTAGGCTAAACTAGCTAACATAGCATCCCTCTCTGTTTGAACTGGGTGTTTGAGTAGGCTAAACTAGCTAACATAGCATCCCTCTCTGTTTGAGCTGGGTGTTTGAGTAGGCTAAACTAGCTAACATAGCATCCCTCTCTGTTTGAGCTGGGTGTTTGAGTTGGCTAAACTAGCTAACATAGCATCCCTCTCTGTTTGAGCTGGGTGTTTGAGTAGGCTAAACTAGCTAACATAGCATCCCTCTCTGTTTGAGCTGGGTGTTTGAGAAGGCTAAACTAGCTAACATAGCATCCCTCTCTGTTTGAGTAGGCTAAACTAGCTAACATAGCATCCCTCTCTGTTTGAACTGGGTGTTTGAGTAGGCTAAACTAGCTAACATAGCATCCCTCTCTGTTTGAGTAGGCTAAACTAGCTAACATAGCATCCCTCTCTGTTTGAGCTGGGTGTTTGAGAAGGCTAAACTAGCTAACATAGCATCCCTCTCTGTTTGAGTAGGCTAAACTAGCTAACATAGCATCCCTCTCTGTTTGAGCTGGGTGTTTGGGTAGGCTAAACTAGCTAACATAGCATCCCTCTCTGTTTGAGCTGGGTGTTTGGGTAGGCTAAACTAGCTAACATAGCATCCCTCTCTGTTTGAGCTGGGTGTTTGAGAAGGCTAAACTAGCTAACATAGCATCCCTCTCTGTTTGAGTAGGCTAAACTAGCTAACATAGCATCCCTCTCTGTTTGAGCTGGGTGTTTGAGAAGGCTAAACTAGCTAACATAGCATCCCTCTCTGTTTGAGCTGGGTGTTTGAGTAGGCTAAACTAGCTATCTGCATTTGACAAAATCTAAGCAAGTGAAAGTGAAAGTGAATGAAAAAAAATACTATGAAATATAGCTCTCTCTAGCTCTCTCTCTCGCTCTCTCTCCTTAATTTTGGAAGAAATTAATTTGTTCAAAACTGTTCAACTATTGTCTTTCTCTCTCTTTGAGTCAACTACTCACCACATGTTATCCACTGTAGTGCTAACTAGCTGTATGCTTTCAGTACTACCCAGTCCTTTGATTGGGTGGGCAACATGTCACCCTACAGTGCAAAACGGTGTGTTTTAATCAATTATTTGGTGACGTAAATATATTTAGTATAGTTTTATCTAAAAACCTGCACAATAGGTCTCACTTTTTCACATGGCTCTTTTTCCCATATACGGGTTGAAAATTGTAGATTTTGTCATTGATAAGCTCCTAAATTGGCTGTAGAGTAACATACTATAGACGATGTCAGAGCTCAGGTTCTCCGTTTCACGGCGCCGTATCAGTTTTGACTGACAGCCTTTATAAACCTGAGAACCGCGTGCGACAAGAAGATGCCCGCCACCCCTCTTTTGCACATATGTTGTAGTCTGAGTGAGATCCTTTAAATGGAGAGGAGTCGATGTGTTCTGCAAGATGAGCATTTGCGGATTATAATAAATACCATACAAGCAAACCACACACCAGTTAGTCAAAATGTGCAGGTAGCCCAGTGGTTAGAGTGTTGGGCCCGTAACTCAAAGGTTGCAGGATCGAATCCCCGAGCTGACAAGGTAAAAATCTGTCGTTCTGCCTCTGAACAAGGCAGTTAACCTACTGTTCCTAGGCCGTCATTGGAAATAAGAATTTGTTCTTAACTGACTTGCCTAGTAAAATAAAATTGACATTATCAACATTTATGATCTCTTTGTTTCATCCACAGTTCCAAGGATGCGTTATTCTGTCCTGAACAGAATGAGCCTATGTTTGTCATATTATGAAGAAAATTAGCCTCGGAACACGCACTTGAATTCACTCATGACTCCATTCTATGTGAACAAAAATGACAATATATTTGGCTGAAGTGCCTTTTGAAAGCCTACCACTGTAATATCTTGTTATATAACTTAGCTAGTCATGTTGGCAATAGAAACACTTTTAAATGATGCTCACCTGACCCAGATTGTGATTTATAATGGAACGTTTTTGGATTGCGTAAACAAGACCAGTAGTTGTGTGATGTTTGGGATGCAGGGCTGTGTGTACCAAACAAAAAACGACAAAAAAACACATTATATTAAAGGCTCTTTCCTTGTGTCATAAAAGTGCATTGAAATTACTTAGGAACTGTGCGCAGTTTGGAGAAGTGTGTCGCCACTCGGCGACATAAATTAGACCTTTCACTCAAACACTTCTAATCGTTTTTTTCTTCTTTTTTTTTTTTTAACTTGCACCTTCTCCACATTTAAATCAAAATTATTATTATTATTATTATTATTATTATTATTATTATTATTATTATTATATTACTGAATGTATCTAGAGTATTTTCAGATATAGTTATTGACAAATGCTGTGAAAAGTACAGCAAATATAAAATGCACATCAAATCAACAGCGTAATGTTTGGATTCAGTCGTGTCAGGTGAACTGTTGTGTCCTCACCTTTGATCTGATAATTTCCCCATAATCTCCAAAGTGTTATCTTTCAGTTGTAACCATGGTAATGCATATGCTTTTTATAGTTCCTCTGTTAGAAACATTTACGTTTTGTCTCTATCCATATAGCCAATTTCCATGAGTGTGAGGGGTTAAAAAAACAGACACTCATTTCAGCCACTGTGTGAAGAGTGACATGGCATCACTATGCAATATTACTACTGATGTTTCACCAAGATGAGGCCTTGGGTGGAAATGTTGCCACTATATGTATTATGCTCGCTTTAGATTACAACTTTTTGAATATGTTAGAATATGTTTTGGGTCTTGGGTATTGTTGGTGGCACTTTATTTGACAGTTCACTTATTATATGTTTACTTAAGTAATATGGTAATTACTCAGCAGTTGATACATTATTGGTGTGCTTGCTTTCATTGCTGTGTGATATTCTATAGGTCGGATGCCTTCTGTCCCCAATGCTACTGTCTAGGCAAGCTGCTTTTAGGCTACTGTATCTATTTCTATGCGGAGTGCAATGATTTATTAGCATTTCAAATAAAATAACATCTCATTTGATTTGTCACATGCACCGAATACAACAGGTTTCACCTTACAGTGAAAGGCTTACTTACAAGCCATTAACCAACAATGCAGTTTTAAGAAAAATAGGTGTTAAGTAAAAAATAGATAAGTAAAAAAATTAATAATTAATGAACAGCAGTAAAATAACAGTAGCGAGGCTATATACAGGGGGTACCAGTCCCGAGTCAATGTGCGGGGGTACAGGTTAGTAATGAGGCTATATACAGGGGGTACCAGTACCGAGTCAATGTGCGGGGGTACAGGTTAGTAATGAGGCTATATACAGGGGTACCGGTACAATGCAAATAGTCCAGGTAGCAATTTGATTAACTGTTCAGGAGTCTTATGACTTGGGGGTAGAAGCTGTTGAGAAGCCTTTTGGACCTAGACTTGGTGCTCCAGTACCGCTTGCCGTGCGCTAGCAGAGAGAACAGTCTATGACTTGGGTGGCTGGAGTCTTTAACAAATTTTCCTTCATGTACTTTCAAGGGACTCTCTTGCCAGATTACCTGGGTCAGAGACATATCCTGAATCAGTTCTATCTCTACTTTCGCCCCAGATTGCCACTGCAGATCCTGGATCAGTAATGATACATTCCTACTTTCAACCCTGTTCCTTCACACAGTAAACAGATCCTAGGTCAGCTATACCCCTTCTGTCCTCCCAGATTAACACTGCTCCTTTTTCCCCTTCACAAAGACACAGATCCTAGGTCAGTTTTAATATCCCCACCTTGACCCCAGATTACCACTGCCCCTTTTGCCCCTTCACACAAACACAGATCCTAGGTCATTTAATAAGCCAGATTTCCTTTCCCTTAATGCACAGTATTATGACACCAAGCCCACAAGAAAAAGGCCCCATCATACTTCAGCTGCTTGTTTTCCTTTTCGCTTCTCCCTTGTGGGGACAGAGAGGGCTTTTCAGTGCTGACTGTGTGACTGTGATACTTGAACTCTGGGATAGGTTATTATAACACAGGGGAGGTGGCACGCCGCCTTTTGCAGCTATCGCAGCTCTGTCATTGGAGGGTTTGGTTAGAAGCAGGCTATCCGGTAGCGGGGCAGAAATGCAGAGGTTAATTGACAATCATTGTCTACCCCTGAAGGTTAGACACACTAACGCCCCAGATGACGCGTTGGGAATGGGACTGACTTTTCACTTACACACCATTTTTAAATAGATTTCCCCTTTAAAGTAAAACGTTGCCTGTTCTGTAATGTCTGTGATGTTAGATGAATGGGGGAGAGGTTAAGGTTCAAAGATATAGCAGCATGGTATTGACAGGATAGTGTATTTTATTTTCTCCCCAGACATCACCCCACTCTCTCTCTCTCTCTCTCTCTCTCTCTCTCTCTCTCTCTCTCTCTCTCTCTCTCTCTCTCTCTCTCTTTCTCTCTCTCTCTCTCTTTCTCTCTCTCTCTCTCTCTCTCTCTCTCTCTCTCTCTCTCTCTCTCTTTTATTTTGGCGTGTTTAAACCTAAACAAACATTTGAGCAAATTAAGGTAATTGGTTGGTTTAGCACTCAGTATTTGTATTTGTTTATATTAGGGGTCCAATACATTAAAGCACTTCCATTACATATAAAACAAATGTTAAAACATCATATAACATTATTACACCACAACATATGTTTAATGTTTAATACCACAATACAACAATATCACAATGTATACATATGCATGTGTCTGTACCTTTGTGTGTGTCTCTCCCGAGTGGTGCAGTGGTCTAAGGCACTGCATCTCAGTGCAAGAGGTGTCACTACAGTCCCTGGTTTGAATCTAGGCTGTGTCACATCCGGCAGTGATTGGGAGTCCCATAGAGCGATGCACAATTGGACCAGTGTCATCCAAGTTTGGCCGGGGTAGGCCTTCATTGTAAATAAGAGTTAGTTCTTAACTGACTTGCCTAGTTGTTCCATAAGGTCTATTTTTTTACTGTTTTTTTTTTATCTGATTCTACTGCTTGCATCAGTTACCTGATGTGGAATAGAGTTCCATATAGTCATGTCTCTATGTAGTACTGTGCTCCTCCCATAGTCTGTTTTGGACTTGGGGACTGTGAAGAGATCTCTGGTGGCATGTCTTGTGGGGTATGCATGGGTGTCTGAGCTGTGTGCTAGTATTTTAAACAGACAGCTCGGTACATTCAGCTTGTCAACACTTCTTTCAAAAACAAGTAATGATGAAGTCAATCTCTCTTTCACTTTGAGCCATGAGAGATCGGATCACATGCTTGTCATTAATGTGAGCTCTCCGTGTACTTTTAACTGCCAGCCATGCTGCCCTGTTCTGAGCCAACTGCAATTTCCCATGTCCCTCTTTGTGGCACCTGACCACACTACTGAACAGTGGTCTAGGTGTGACAAAACTAGGGACTGAAGGACCTGCCTTGTTGATAGTGTTGTTAAGAAGGCAGAGCAGCCAGCTTGTCTAATGTCTACCCTCTCTCTCTCTCTCTCTCTCTCTCTCTCTCTCTCTCTCTCTCTCTCTCTCTCTCTCTCTCGCTTTCTCTCTCCTTTCATTCTCTCTTGGCTGAGCTCTCTCTTATAATATATTTGTCTTCGACGAGGCACAGTTGTGTTCACAGGTACTCAGTGGAGATTTCTGGATCCGATTAAAATCACTCCCCAGTCTGAGTGGGTGCTAAGATACCTGTCACCTGGCAACCACATCCAAGAGGGAGCCGAAGTGATAATAACTTTCAAAACAGCAGAGTGACAGATGCCTGACTAGAGAGAGAGAGAGAGAGAGAGAGAGAGAGAGAGAGAGAGAGAGAGAGAGAGAGAGAGAGAGAGAGAGAGAGAGAGAGAGAGAGAGAGAGAGAGAGAGAGAGAGAGAGAGAGAGGCTTGTTAAAAACACAAATTCACTCAAGCACTTTCTTGAAAGTGAAAGTCCCATTGAAATCCCACTCTCACACTGTTCTTAAGGATAGGAAATAAATAGTTATAATTTCATTTTATATTTATTGTCAGCACTGTTGAATTTAATTAGCTGCATGCTCAAATTAATGGTGCATCTGGCAGATGGCGGCTTAGTGTTTTTTTTATGCAAACAAATTGGAGTCTGCTTGAAAACCACAGTTGTTTTATGGACTCGTTTTTCACAAGTGCAAATATCTATCACTGATATTTATATCCTCAGTGATATTTCAATAAATATCTTCTTCTTATTTTTTAAACCTTTATTTAACTAGGCAAGTCAGTTAAGAACAAATTCTTATTTACAATGACATCCTACCCTAGCCAAACCTGGGCCAATTGTGCGCCATCCTATGGGACTCCCAATCACTGCCGAATGTGATACAGCCTGGATTCAAACCAGGGACTGTAGTGACACCTCTTGCACTGAGATGCATTGCCTTAGACCGCAACTTTTTCTATTTGAAGTTGATCACTTGAAAGAGCTGAAGACACAATAAACAGTTTTTTAATAAACCCATCCATCCATGAATTGAATTATCAAACTGGATTCAACTAGTTTCGTTAACAGTGATATTTCCCTGTTCGATCCACACCTGAGACTGGCTGTCCACCGGTCCAACACTCTTTTTTTCCCTGAGCTCTGCCCCAAGCTCAGTAATCTCTGGCTTGTCTTTAGACACCAGTCTCCATCACATTACGTTTTAGGGAGCCATGGCGAAGTCACTGGCGCTTGTTCCAGTTGCTAAATGCTAGTGACAGAAGTTAGAGGAGAGCAGATGAGATTTCCTGATTGGAGAACGAATGCCGGGGCCCGAGCTCCGTTTAATATGGTCACGTAGAGAAATTGATATTCCTGTGAAATTAATTAATTTTTCACATAGCCCAAAGCTGGGGAGTTTAAAAAGAGTGCACACTTGCTGGTTTTCTCCTATTTCCTCCCTCTTAAAAAATTATTTTTATAGCCTAATTATATTAATACTTTTGCCCCAAGGATGAAAAGATAATTTTACAAATGCATTTGGAACTATATATCACTGAGTATTTATGATTAAATTATGCAAATAAGCACGCTCCCATCCTTTGCCGGCCCAGATTGTCTAATTAGGATTGATATGAGGAATAGATGTAGTGGAATCTGAATACAAGCATGTCCAAAGAGCAGAAAAAAAGGACATGAATCCTTAAAAAGTGTGTACCCTTTTTTTTCCTTCCCCTCCTTCTCTCTCTCTCTCTCTCTCTCTCTCTCTCTCTCTCTCTCTCTCTCTCTCTCTCTCTCTCTCTCTCTCTCTCTCTCTCTCTCTCTCTCTCTCTCTCTCTCTCTTAGTCCTGAATTGACGCTTTGCCTGTTGGATGGATCGTCGGAGGGCATAGCGGGATTTCCTTGAATGCGGCAGCTCTACCCTTTAGGTCATTGCGGATGTTGCCTG
Source organism: Thymallus thymallus (assembly GCA_023634145.1). Taxonomy (NCBI): domain Eukaryota; kingdom Metazoa; phylum Chordata; class Actinopteri; order Salmoniformes; family Salmonidae; genus Thymallus; species Thymallus thymallus. The sequence continues at coordinate 34,334,724 of CM042408.1, forward strand.
TAATCCATGGCTTCTGGTTGGTGAATGTACATATGGTCACTGTGGGGATGACTTCATCGATGCACTTATTGATGTAGCCAGTGACTGATGTGGTGCCATCGGAAGAATCCCGGAACATATTCCAGTCTGTGCTAGAAAAACAGAACAGTCCTGTAGCCTAGCATCTGCATCATCTGACCACTTCTTTATTGACCGAGTCACCGGTGCTTCCTGCTTTAGTTTTTGCTTGTAAGCAGGAATCAGGAGGATGGAATTATGGTCAGATTTGCCAAAAATGGAGGGCGAGGGAGAGCTTTGTACGCATCTCTGTGTGTGGAGTAAAGGTGGTCTAGAGTTATTTTACCTCTGGTTGCACATTTAACATGCTGGTAGAAATGAGGTAAAACAGATTGAAGTTTTCCTGCATTAAAGTCCCCGGCCACTAGGAGTGCCGCCTCTGGATCAGTCTTAGTGCCAGCATCGGTTTGTGGTGGTATATAGACAGCTATGAAAAATATAGATGAAAACTCTCTTGGTAAATAGTGTGGTCTACAGTTTATCATGAGATACTCTACCTCAGGCGAACAAAACCTTGAGACTTCCTTAATATTAGATTTTGTGCACCAGCGGTTGTTTACAAATATACAAAGACTTACCAGAGTCTGCTGTTCTATCTAGCCGGTGCAGCTGATATCCACTACCCCTTGTCTTACCGGAGGTAAACCTCACCAGCTGTATGTTATCCATGTCGTTGTTCATTCTCTGTTAATGTCCCGTTGGTAGGATATCCGTGATCGTAGCTCGTCTATATAGTTATCCAATGATTGTACGTTGGCTAATAAGACTGATGGTCGAGGCAGATTATCCACTCACTGTCGGATCCTTACAAGGCACCCCGACCTACGTCCATGATATCTCTGTCTCTTTCTCCTGCCAATGACTCGGATTTGGGCCAATCCTTCGCGTCCGACTCGTTAAAGAAAGACACATTATGCACAAAATAAATTACAAATAACACTGAAAAAACACACAGAATAGCACAATTGTTTAGGAGCCCGTAAAACATTCGTATAAAGGGATTAGGGTGCCATTTGAGACGCATCCTATGTGTCTCCTCCTCCTTATTAATGGGGAGTGTAATAAGGCAAGAGAATATCATCGGACGAAAATACTTCTAATAATTCTATGAAGTAATGCCATTTTAATTAGGAAACTTTATCTCTGTGTTATTGTGATAATAGTAGCCAAAGCTTATGCATATTGTAATGTGTTATAGATCTGTATCTTACTGGACACATACTATTATAATTAATTATAGTTAGTTATTTACAGGTTAGGGTTATATTTATTGAATGTCCATCTTTTCCCCACCATTTTACTCAAATGTCAGGTGACTTCTCTAACTGTTACTAGGCAAGTCAGTTAAGAACAAATTCTTATTTTCAATGACGGCCTAGGAACAGTGGGTTAACTGCCTTGTTCAGGGGCAGAACGACAGATTTTTTATTGTCAGCTCAGGGATTCGATCCGGCAACTGGCAAAAATAAAAACAGAAATACCTTATTTACATAAGTATTCAGACCCTTTGCTATGAGACTCAAAATTGAGCTCAGATGCATCCTGCTTCCGTTGGAGTCCACCTGTGGTAAATTCAATTGATTGGACATGATTTGGAAAGTCACACACCTGTCTATATAAGGTCTCACAGTTGACAGTGCATGTCAGACCAAAAATCAAGCCATGAGGTCGAAGGTATTTGTCGGTAGAGCTCCGAGACAGGTTCTGTCTAGGCACAGATATGTGGAAGGGTACCAAAATATGTCTGCAGCATTGAAGGTCTCCAAGAACACACTGGCCTCCATCATTCTTAAAAGGAAGAGGTTTGGAACCACCAAGGCCAGCCCGGGCCAAACAGAGCTATCGGGGGAGAAGTGCCTTGGACAAGGAGGTGACCAAGAACCGGATGGTCACTCTGACAGAGCTCCAGAGGTCCTCTGTGGAGATGTGAGAACCTTCCAGAAGGACAACCATCTCTGCAGCACTCCACCAATGGCCAGACGGAAGCCACTCATGTTAGTAAGAAACCTGTCACCCTCCCTACGGTGAAGCATGGTGGTGGTAGCATCATGCTGTGGGGATGTTTTTCAGCGACAGGGACTGGGAGACTAGTCAGGATCGAGGGAAAGATTAACGTAGCAAAGTACAGAGAGATCCTTGATGAAAACCTGCTCCAGAGCGACCTCAGACTGAGGCGAAGGTTCACCTTCCAACAGGACAATGCAGGAGTGGCATTGAATGCAATGCTGAGTCTCTGAATGTCCTTGAGTGGCCCAGCCACTCCTGCATTGTCTGCCAAAGGTACTTCAACAAAGTTCTGAGTAAAGGGTCTGAATAGTTATGCAAATGTGATATTTCCGTTTTTCTTTTTATGTCTAAAAACGTGTTTTTGCTTTGTCGTTATGAGGTTTTGTGTGTAGATTGATGAGGAAAAACAACAATTTAATACATTTTAGAATAAGGCTGTAACGTAACAAAATGTGGAAAAAGTCAAGGGGTCTGAATACTTTTCAAATATACTGTATAATCTCGTACAAAAAATGATGGCTGGAAAATATAATTAGAATTTTACATGGCAAAACTATGCCTTGACTCTCACCAGTGGTGGTCAGTGCCGTTTAAGATTATTTCTATTACAGCATATTGAATGACTGTCATTCATATTCCGTTCACCCAGCTCAATGTAACATCGATAGGTTTAGGCCACTACATGATACTCAAATTATCCCTATACCCATTATGAGGTTGCTACAAGCTAGCCTACTATTGAAAGTTTATAACGTAGGTGCACATGTCGAGACACAAATTGGAGTAATTAAGGTGAAAGACAGTGACAGCATCAATACAGTCTTGCACACTCTTGCCTGCATCTAGCTGATCTAGTACATAATCATTAGTCCAAAAACTTCTGTTCCATTTTCCATCCAAAACTAGAGTTTCTATTGGAGAAATTCAGGTAGGTCTATCTCCGTTGCGTTACGTTTGCTTCTGTTTAAGAAATGTTTTTTAACAGGAAGGGGGACAGGGCCGTTCCCTGGGGGGCCCCTGTGTTGCTCAATTGTGGCCTACCGGTCAGGTAGTCCGTAACCCGGGAGACTAAGGGTGCTTCCACTTTTATCCTCTTCATCTTCTCACCCAGTAGCTGGGGCTGAATGGTGTTGAAGGCACTGGAGAAGTCAAAAAACATAACCCTCACAGTGCAACCTGCGTTGTCCAGGTGAGAGTAGGCCCTCTGCAGAAGGTAGATGATTGCATCATCCACCTCGATGTTGCACTGGTATGCAAACTGCAGGGGGTCCAGTGATGTACACACCAGGGGTCTGAGGTGAGGAAGGACTAACCTTTCCAGGGTCTTCATGATGTGGGATGTTAGCGCTACAGGTCATTCAGGACAGTGGGGTGCGCCTTCTTGGGCACTGGGACCAGGCAGGATGTTTTCTACAGCACAGGGACCCTCTCCAGGCTCAGGCTAAGGTTTAAGGGTTGCTGGAGTATTCAACACAGTTGGTCAGCACAGACCCTAAGCACCCTTTAGCTAATGCCATCAGGGCCCACCACTTTCCACTGATGTAGTCTCTCCAGCTCTCTCTTCACTTGGTTGGTGGTGAAAGCCAGCCCAGGTGGGGAGGTGGGGGGAAGGGGGGTGTTGAGGATCAGTCCAGAGGGAGCGAGGGCGGAGGTGGGGAGGGGGTCGCTGATTGAGCGCAGCATTTGTTTTTCAACTCAAATCAATGAGCCCAAATAGTCCTCCATGACAACAACATCATAAACAACAGAGTAGGGCTGGATAATAAGTCCTTGGTTTTGGGGTCATGCTCAGGTAAAACAATTTGGCTAATCTATACTTACATATTTCCAAGTCCTATTCTTGAAGATCAAGGGCTATAACATTTATTGGAATGACTGGAATTCTGATTGACTTAGGTTTTTAATGCAAAGATATAATTTAATCGTATTATTATATCTAGTAGAAAGCGATGGGTTAGAAGAAGCCTACATAACCAACCCATAAAGTAACATGTAACATCCATATATGACCAGCTATGTAAACTTTAACATGTATTTATCCTGTAATAGATGTTGATCAATAAGTAACATACATGTTAGTCTTCTTCTAATGACTATTAAAGGGAAAGTAATCTATAAGTAACTGAATGTAATCAGATTACATTACTGAGTTTGGGTAATCCAAAAGATACGTTACTGATTACAATTTTGGACAGGTAACCTGCAAATGTAACCTATTACCTTTAGAAAGTAACCTACCCAACCCTGTTTATTTTTGATGAAATTCACTGAGAAGGATGGTCCTCCACTTCCTCCTCTGAGGAGCCTCCACTGGCTTTCACTCACCGCTGGGTTCAATCTCTACCATTCATCTCATTTCCAATCTGTATTTAGCGTCTCTAATCTAACTGATGTGTATCTCTACGGAACCTTGGTGAGTCTTTCTACCAAACACTACAGCTGAGTCTCCCGCCAGCTGCTTCCATAGAGAATCATCATCTCCACAAACCAAAATAATATTTATGCACGTCATTAGTTATAATTCAATACACCCAAATTGACTTGAAAAAACGGTCTTCAATATGCTGTCTGGGCGGATTCAAGTCTTCACATTAAATAGCTTTAGGGGCTCTTTTCTTGTTTTTTGTCAGGAGGTATTGAGTGAGCAGATGCTTTGAAGAACCATAGAAAGTGGTGTTAGTCTCTAGTGTCGTTAGCTTCAGGCCTTTTCCAGGCTGGCGCCAGGTTAAGATTAGATAACAATCGGGGGCTTTAATAGATACTGTTGGAGGCATTGGAGCCTCTCTGAAGCTAACAACAGAAGAAGAAGAGTGGAGAGGGCGTAAAACAATGTAATTTCCTATCTTGTTTTACCCTCTCAATGGGTAACAGAAAATGTAGAGCAACATGTAGACTTGGCTCATACACCAATTTGAAATCACTTAATTGTTTATCAGCAGATCAAATCCGAATTTGGACGAAAGGTGTGAGGGAAAAAAACAGCAAAACTATTAACGTTGAATGTCCAGTAATTCACATTAAAAAACAGCACAGGGTTACACCATAGTGCAACAAGTAAAAATCATCGAATTGCTACAATGCTCCAAATACACATTATGCGTAAAACAACGTTTTAACAGCTTTACGCTTCGATCCCACCGACAGCGTTGGTTCATACATTTCCAATGGAACGCTGCATTTGCCTTGCAGCATTGAGTTGTAGTGCCAGTTGCAGTGCGTTCTGTGTGGTGCATACAGTACGTGGGATTTATCCAATTGTATCTTTAGACGGCTTGACAGAAATGGTAGCAGAACTCATTTTCATAATGGCTTCACATTTAACCTTTATTTAACTAGGCAAGTCAGTTAAGAACAAATTCTTATTTACAATGAAGGCCTACACCGGTCAAACTCGGACAACGCTGGGCCAATTGTGCGCCGCCCTATGGGACTCCCAATCACGGCCGGTTGTGATACAGTCATATATTTCACATTACAAAGTATGTATGTTTTCAGGCATAAGAAAAAAATACCCCATTAAACAATCTGTAGAGTAGATATCGCTCTCTGGTATAGTTTTTATTATTATAATTTTTTAAATACTTTTCCTTACTGCACATCTTTTATCTTCCCATTTCTCAAGTGCTCGCTTCAACAATCACCAAATGATCAACAACGGATGCACTACAATCATATTATACATGTCGGTTATTTTAGCCAAACCTATACACTCCATTTTCTATCACTGTGATAGTTGTGTTCCTATTCGGTCTGCAACCCTTGTGTAGCTTGTCTCTCTTTCTCCCTCTCCATCCCTCTCCTTCATTCTTCCCCCTCTCCCTGTCGCTTCCCCACCTCCCACCTCTCTCTCTCTCTCTCTCTCTCTCTCTCTCTCTCTCTCTCTCTCTCTCTCTCTCTCTGACATAGGAAACATACTTTGCCAAAGCATGTGAAATAGATAATAAACAAAGGTGAAATAAAACATATCAAATGAACAGTAAACATTACACTCACAAAAGTTTCAAAGGAATAGAGACATTTCAAATGTCATATTATGTATATGTTATGGTCAAATGTTTTATGACTTTACCATAACGTCATACATTCCTGGTGGAGGCTCTCTTCTCCTGTGCATGCAGTGTGGAGAGAGAGAATCTCACAGGAAGACAAAGGAACTTTTCCTACCTTCAATTAATGGATAAATATAACAATATTTCTGAAAGAACAATTCAGCCAATTGTGTTTAATTTTGGGATATCAGGAAAGACAGTATCACAACATAATGTTATCTTTGTTTGTATACACTTCCCAATTAGGAGGTATGCATCTAATTGTTGTATAAAACAAATGATTAAGTATAAGAATACTTTTGATATGATAGAAATGTGATTTTAGCCTTTTTATGAGATAATGCTTTTCCATGTCAGTTTGCCCACTAACTAAGCCATGCCCCTAATGAGGTCAGAAGAGCGTGTCAGAGTGAGAGTGATGGGACCGCCTCTCTGACCCAAATCTTTAAGAGTACTCGCTAAGAATTTAAATATCAGTTCCAAGAATGTGCAGACTTGAGTCCACACGTTAAAATGGCGAATTTCATAAACAACCCTATATATTTCCAAATAATGGGAGGACTGTTGTCCCCACGTTTGAAAAGGGCTAATTTCAACTCTACAGGCCAGAAAATGAGGGAGCTTGAGATGGTATGAACTCTGAACTATTTAACCAAAGAAGAAGTGAATCCAGGTTATAGCCTAACAGACTGCAGACTGGAAATGTGCGCAAATCTAGTTAGAACACTGACCGACGCTGAAGCATCTACAAAGTGAGATGAAACTCTCACACGACGACCCGGAAAACTCTACAAGGACAATTGCAACATCGACTGGGCAAAACCAGAGCCTCACATCACCAGTTCAGCTATCGAAGCCTTCCCTTCCTCCCTTGAACTCTGAATCTATTGTGTTATAACCAAACTGTCATTCTTTGTTTAGTCCACTAGGGACAGTATTTACTGTATAATGTTAGTATGTTTTGTATATTCTGTAATTGTTTAATAAGATAGTAAATAAATAATTGAGCCAATTTGTGTATGGATGATTTATCGTAAACGCTGGATTCCGTGGTGCCCAGACTTCCTAGTTAATTAATGTTTCTGGGATAATGGTTAGTTTAATCACATAATCATTAAGCCTAGAGAATCAATTTGATAATATAACAGTCTTAACCTTGAATGATGTCAGAGACACGACAACCATTATCCCAGAAACCCTAGACCCACTCCAATTTGCATACCACTCCAACAGATCCACAGATGATGCAATCTCTATTGCACTCCACACTGCCCTTTACCACCTGGACAAAAGGAACACCTACGTGAGAATGCTTTTCATTGACTACAGCTAGGCGTTCAACACCATAGTGCCCTCTAAGCTCATCACTAAGCTAAGGACCCTGGGACTAATCACCTCCCTGTGTAACTGGATCCTGGACTTCCTAACGGACCACCCCCAGATGGTAAGGGTAGGTAAAAACAAATCTGCCCGCTGATCCTCAACACTGGGGCCACTCAGGGGTGCGTGCTCAGTCCCCTCTTTTACCCCCTGTTCACCCATGACTGCATGGCCAGGCACAACTCCGACACCATCATTAAGTTTGCCGATGGTACAACAGTGGTAGGCCTGATCACCGACAACGATGAGACAGCCTATAGGGAGGAGGTCAGAGACCTGGCAGTGTGGTGCCAGTGTAACAACCTCTCCCTCAACGTGATCAAGACCAAGGAGATTATTGTGGACTATAGCAAAATGAGGACTGAGCACACCTCCATTCTCATCGACGATGTTGTTGTTAAGCAGGTTGAGAGTTTCATGTTCCTTGGTGTCCACATCACCAACAATCAATCTATTTTTTTTAAACTAGGCAAGTCAGTTAAGGACAAATTCTTATTTACAATGACAGCCTACACCGGCCAAACTCGGACGACGCTGGGCCAATTGTGCGCTGCCCTATGGGAATCCCAATCACGGACGGTTGTGATACAGCCTGAATTCAAACCAGGTTGTCTGTAGTGAAGCCTCTAGCACTGAGATGCAGTGTCTTAGACCGCTGCGCCACTTGGTCCAAACACACCAAGACAGTCGTGAAGAGGGCACGACAAAGCCTATTCCCCCTCAGGAGACTGAAAAGATTTGGCATGGGTCCTCAGATCCTCAAAAAGTTCCGCAGCTGCACCATCGAGAGCATCCTGACTGGTTGCATCACTGCCTGGTATGGCAACTGCTCGGCCTCCGACCGCAAGGCAATGCAGTGGGTAGTGCGTACGGCTCAGTACATCACTAGGGCCAAGCTTCCTAGAGGTAAACAATATTAAATGAGAGAACACCCCACTGACCATTTTACTCGCCCTATTAGAGCTAGTTAGGCTGTTTTCATGTTATCCAGAGCGTTGGTGACTGTTACTACCCTGCATGAATCTGCAGGTAACTAACCAACCAGGTCCATGCTAGCTAGCTAACATTAGGAATCAACAAAAAACAGAGCAAACTAGAATGCTATTTGCCCCTAAACAGAGAGTACAGTGGTCAGAATACCTGACCACTGTGACTGACCCAAAATGAAGGAAAGCTTTGACTATGTACAGACTCAGTGAGCATAGCCTTGCTATTGAGAACAGCTGCCGTATGACCATATGTGACTTGTTTGTATGACTAGCTAAGCAAATGGTTCTGAGATATGAATAATAAGATCATACACGTAATGTTAGCAAGCGAGCCAGCCAGCTAACGTTAGCTAGCTAGCTAACGGTACAGTTTAACTTGAAATGAAACCACTTTCTGTCAAAATTGGAAAAGTGTAATATCTGAAAATGTAGCTAGCTAGACTATCTTACCCGTATACATCATGCATGATGGACGCATCTCCCTGTCATGGATGCCATGGTTGCCCTTAGTTTGAAGATGTAAACCGGAGACAGGTGTTTTCTCCATCTCTTTAGCTATCATACTCTTATTCCATTGATTTCAAAACTCGATCCTCCAGAAAGTGGAGAGCAACACTTATGCAGCTCCACTACACGATACATAAAAAGTTGCGTTAGACATACACATACTGAACAGCTCAAAAAGACGTGCTTAACCAACTAGGCTAGTAATTTAACAATGTTATTCTTATTTACAGATGGCATACAAGTTTGTTATTAAGGCACATGAAAGTTCACATGTTCCAGAAGGCATTTCTGCTCAAAAACGCATTTAGATTTTTAAAATGACTCTCCTGTGACGTAGTGACCCGCGACATACGCCTAATTTCCTGAAATGAGTCACATATGGTCATACAAACGAGTCACATATGGTCATACGGCAGCCGTTCTAAATAGCAAGGCTATGCTCACTGAGTCTGTACATAGTCAAAGCTTTTGTTTCAGTCACAGTGGTCAGGTATTCTGCCACTGTGTACTCTCTGTTTAGGGCCAAATAGCATTCTAGTTTGCTCTGTTTTTTTGTTGATTCTTTCCAATGTGTCAAGTAATTATATTTTTGTTTTCTCATTATTTGGTTGGGTCTAATTGTGTTGCTGTCCTGGGGCTCTGTGGGGTCTGTTTGCGTTTGTGAACAAAGCCCCAGGACCAGCTTGCTTAGAGGACTCTTCTCCAGGTTAATCTCTCTGTAGGTGATGGCTTTGTTATGGAAGGTTTGGGAATTGCTTCCTTTTAGGTGTTTGTAGAATTTAACGTCTCTTTTCTGGATTTTGGTAATTTGCGGTTATTGGCCTTATTCTGCATGCATTATTTGGTGTTTGATGTTGTACACTGAGGATATTTTTGCAGAATTCTGCATTCAGAGTCTCAATTGACCCCAGACCTCACAAACATTAAGGGCAATGGGTTCTATAACTGATTCAAGTATTTTTTGCCAGATCCTAATTGGTATGTCAAATTTTATGTTCCCTTTGATGGCATAGAAGGCCCTTCTTGCCTTGTCTCTCAGGTCGTTTACAGCTTTGTGGAAGTTAACTGTGGTGCTGACGTTTAGGTCGAGGTATGTATAGTTTTTTGTGTACTCTAGATGGAATTATTTTTGTCTTACTGAGATTCACTGTCAGAGCCCAGGTCTGACAGAATCTGTGCAGAAGATCTAGGTGCTGCTGTAGGCCCTCCTTGGTTGGGGACAGAAGCCACAGATCATCAGCAAACAGTAGACATTCTCTCTCTCCCTCTTTCCCTCTTGCTCTCTCTCCCCTTCTATATTATTACCACTGTTAGTGGAAAGAACCCCTCTCTCCAGGCTCTCCTGGGAGTCCTGCTTGACTGGCCTCACAAGCCAGAGTTTTAGTTGGGAATTAATATCCTGCAAAATTGTCCTGCGTTGGCCCTGGTAGAATGTGGATGATTAAATGACAGAAGCATATCAAAAACATTTTTCTCAGACTAGTGGGTGTTAAGTGTCGCGCCGGTGCAGTCGTGTTCCAAGGTTGCTATTAAACAGCAAAAAAGGTTTGATAAGGTGGGGGGGAGTGGGTGTCATTGAGCTACTGTGTGTGTGTTCACTGCTGTGTTCAGTGCTCTGTTTCATAGGTTTTCTTTTAAAGGATAAAACATCATGTTTCTCCATGGCCTGGATAGGAGATGGAAGGTAGTGCAATAAAGCAAAAATTGCTTTTTGTGTCTGTCGATGACATCTCACTCTTGACCTTTGAAATGCCACAGTAGGACTGTGAGATGATCCCAGCCACAGTCAGAATTATGTGTCGGTCTTCATATCATCCATTCATTGACTGAACATGTTTAACAAAGTGTTGAATCTTCTCGTATGTATGTAGTGATGAGTACCCAATACTGTCTATAAGTATATCTAAGCTTTGAGTGAACTCTCAAATAATCTATAAATGATTTACTGAAACGTTTAACTGCTAAAAGTATACCTTATTTTAAAGTGACAGAAGTATGAATATTTATAACACAGTTATCAACATTTAAATGATACCTTATTTTAAAGTGACAGAAGTATGAATATTTATAACACAGTTATCAACATTTATAACTGCTTAAATTATACCTTATTTTAAAGTGGCAATCCACTGACCATTAACAAATGAATTACCAACATGTATAACTGCTGAAAAGATACCTTTAAAGAAAGTGGAAACCTACTGACCATTTATTAATTAGTTAGGCCTACCAATATTTATAACTTCAAAAAATATACCTTAAAAGAAAGTGGAAACCTTCTGGACATTTATTAATGAGTTGCAAACATTTATAACAGCATATAATCTCCTCAAACATAGTAAGTACAAAATGTAATTTCATAGAAGGATACAATGAGAAAACAATTTTAATTGCAGTGACTCAAATCTGTATATCATTGAGTGATATATTCAGTGAATAGCCTTATTCAGATAAACATGGGGTGTAGTTCTCTCCCCTTTTTTAACATTACAAGTCAGAATAGAAATTGACAACATATTAACTATTTAAAATACAACATAGGGTCTCATGGTCCTCTTCTGGATCTTAAAAACCGCATTCCAGGCGGTGTCTATTCCACAAGTTACCAACGGCTAAATATTTTACGTTAAAATGCGTAATTAGTCTGTTCCATCTGACTGTGCAATCCACTATTTGTCTATTTTTGACGTGACTGTAAGTTAGCCGTAGTTGGCTAGCTAGCAAGCAAGGGATAAGAACGTTGCCAATGGAACATTTAGAACAAACGACTGGGTCGCTTTCATAGATACAGAATAAAAATACTCTTTTAGCTAACTGGTCTACAGTTTCATTCCTTTCCACACCTGAATGTGCTGGGACCCATTCTCTCAATTATCCATTATAACATTAATACCTCCAATTGTAGGTCATCCTATTAGATTTACCAGATGATAAACTATTCAATGCAGACAGAGAATCTGAGCATACTATAATTCTAACAGGTTGTACTATTATCGCCAACAGTTCAACTGAGTATACTGACAGTTCATCTGTTAGTCTTCTACATATGTGCACATCAAATTCAGGAACGTAAATGCTTGTTCCTGTGCACCCACTATCTGGGTCCTTGGATCTTCTATGAAAAGCGGTTAAAAAGCATAGCAACTTCTACCAATGTAATTGTCAACCAGTTTTCCTATATCACTGACTTCTGACCAATCTTTCCTTTTCTCTACAAAGGTTAGATCAACAATAGGATCTGGTAATAACCATGGAGGAACATCCCCTATCACCACAGAAGGGCCAACCTCCAACTCCCTCAAACCACTCTTATCAGCAAGCTTTCCAACTGTCCAACCTAAACCACTGCCTTGTCTACTAGTGTTTTCCCAACAGTCATCTAGAACAGTAGCAGTGGGATGATCAACCTCACAGCCTTTCAACCCAATAAGATAATTAAAAACTTTTACGCTGTATAACCTAGTAAGGCACATGCATATGTTGATTTAAATGCACCGATACATATCCTTAAAGCTATATACTGGATTCTGTCCAGCTTCTGAAGCCAAGTCTTTGCCGCTGTTACATAAGCTATACACCCACTCAATGGTCGTCCTGATCAGAGCTCTATAAATATCCATCAATAGTTGTCTGTCAGCACCCCATTCATAACCAGAGACTGATCGCATAAGATTCACCACCTTCTTACACTTTGTTTCAATATTTATGACATGATCTTTCCATGTATATCGCTCATTGAACCATAGATCAAAATATTTGTACTTAGAAACCCTCCCCATTGCAACTGACAATTTTAAACCCCAGTCAATCGACCATCTTTCAATATCCACTATAGCTTGTTGAATGGATTTGATCACATGAGATACATTCCTTCCCCTCTTCCTAATAGCTCCATAATCAGCATATAAGGAAGCCCCAATACCCCTACCTACATTCAAAAACACATTGTTAATCATAATGTTGAACAAAATAGGCCTGATAGCACTGCCTTGAGGAATACCATTGTCAACTCCATAGGCATCAGACAAAATGGATCCTATTTTAACTCGAAAAAAGCGATCTTTCCAAGTTAATCAGTAGGCCTTCTCTCCACATAGTGTCATAGGCCTTTTCAATATAAAAAAAGACAGTAGCCAAAAAGACAGTAGCCAAAGTAGAACTACCTTTACGGAATCAACTTTGACATTGAGTCAATAAACCTCTATGTTCCAGGAAATATGACACTATTGACTATCATATTTTCCATCCGTTTACACAAGTTAGACGTCAGTGCTATTGTCTAGAACTATCAGCACATGAAGGGTCCTTACCAGGCTTTTTTAAAAGGTAATAATATTATTACGTTTCCACCCAGAAGGTATAACCCCTCACTCCAAATCTCATTAAAGAGGAGAACATGCTGACCTCATCAGGTAGATGCGTAAACATTACATAGCACAACTGATCATGACCTGGGGCTGTATATCCACAGACTATTAATGCTGAACGCATCTCATGTATGGTAAAATCAGCATCCAAAGAAGAGTCAACAGTATCCATTTTCATATACACATTAACATGAGCATTTAAAATCTCACACCTGCGTTGCTTATATACTTCTTCCAAAGTAACCGCACTATCTACCATAGCAACAAGTCAGCTTTTTCTTTATCAGTTACAGACTTTATTTTACCCGCAACCAAAACTGGAATTCGAGTGGACTTCCTTCTTCCAGTCATCTTCTTCATCATAGACCATAAATCCCCCAGCACAGTACCCCTGCCTATTGTAGAGCGGAACTGTCTCCATGTATTTCTCTTGACAGACTTAATGATCCTACGTACTAAAGCTCTCTTCCTTTGGAAATCAACTAGATTCTCAGGAGTTCTATTCCTACGCAACACTCTGTAAGCCCTTTCGTTCTCGAATAGCCGCAGTGCACCCTTCAGTCCACCAAGGAACCACCTTCCTATTCTCACCCACTTCACTCACTGGTACTCAGAGGTCACAGAGGCAGTACATACATCAACCGGCCTCTCTAAAGACAACTGTCCAACAAACTTTAAGCATTGATCACCAAACTTTTCCCAGTCTGCTTTATGAAAGCACCATTTTCTGAATGAATCTGGAATAGTAACATCACAGTTCATGGTACACGAAATTGGGAAATTATCCCTTCCAACATAATAATAATTATTCATTACATTCCATTCACACATACTGTATATGCAATAGAGTTAGAAGCCAGTGTGGGGTCCAGGCAGGATGTAACCCCTCTAACAACATCAACTCTTGTACCACATCCATTGTTAAAAGTACCATTATCATCTGTATGTGTGCTTCCCCTTAAACTATTATGTGCATTACAGTCGCCACACACTATCTCTCTAGAGCCCAATTCTCCTGATATTCCATCAAACATCACTACAGAAAGTTGACGACAAGGGTTGTAAAAATGGTGTAACTTAATATTACTACCTGCACTGTAGATTTCCACCATCACACATTCATATTCAGATGGGACAGTTATATTACGATATACAATACCTTCTCTTATGAACGTAGCACAGCCACCACCCTGTACAACTGATCTATCAGATGTGATTGAACAACAACCAGGAATAATAAAATCAAGATGGGGTCTAAGCCATGTTTCTTGAACACACACCACATTAGGTTTGATCTCTAAATCTATAACATATGTCTTAAACTCCTGACCGTTAGCAATAAGGCTTCTGGCTTTCCATACTGAGACATTCCATCATTATTATTATTAGGAGTCAACATATCGACTATCATGGCAACAGTAACATCTGTTACTCCTAAAAACTCTGTTGCTGCTTCCACAATGATCTTCAACTTGGCAGTTCTTCTTTCCACAAATGCAGTCAGGTTGATAACCTTTCCAATGAAGGCTATAAAGTAAATCTGATTTAACTATCAAGGTGTCCTTTGAAACAACACATTTATGAGAGCAAGATATCTGAGCAGGTCTCGTATCTGTGTCTGGACCAACATAAGCAACATTTCCTACAGTAGATCCACTTATTCCAGGAGCCCATATTCTAGCCTCTTTCTGCACCTGGCATCCACCAAATGCTGCCCTGTGTTCCCCCCACAACATTTAACCTTGACATTGCTTCCACATTCACCGTCATCATGTTCCCCTCCACACTTCACACATCTTTTATTTCCTTTGCACAGGGCCGCTACATGTCCCATTCTTTGGCATTTAAAACACCTTAATGGAGGTGGGGCAAACTCTCGAACAGTGAAAGCCAGGATCCCATCTGTACTTTCTAGGGTTCAAGCTTCTCAAACATTAATAATACCGACAGGCTTTCACTTCTCTGTCTCTCTTTCTTACTGAACAACCTTTTAGCTTCAACCACTATGCCTCCCTCTGCATTTTCTTTTATGTCATCTATGGACATTGATGGTGGAATGCCAGAAATGAAAACCCTCAGCTTAGTCGAAGCTCCAGGGACATGACTTGTGATCTTCTTCCCATTGAGAGTTTTAATGTTCAGAATCTTCCCTTGCTGAACATGGTCATAACAGAATACTAACAGTCTACCATAACCAATGAATCGGACTTCCCCTATCTCTTTCTTAACGGCATTGGTTAATCGAATAGGGTGTAGATGAGACCCCCCGTGGTCGCATCAAACACGATTAAGGACCATTCATATAGCAGGACCATTCTTATAGCAGGGACATTCTTTTCCTTTTCACCACAGACCATCCAGGTCCATGACTTTCATCATCCCCACCCATACCATCAGAACTATCATCCATGTCGACCAGAGTCCAACATAGCTGTTGCTAAAACTGCCTACTACAATATAGAACAATGGATTCTAATTTGCTTCCTTGTTTGAAGTCGAACCTCGCGCATCCGAGTTTACGCAGATTCCTCCACAGTCGGCAGTCTCTTCTGTCTGGCCTTTGCACACTTCTCGTAGACAAGTCCATGCTGTTGTTAGTGTCAACACAACGATGTTAGTGTCAACACAAAATTCTGGGCACGTTCCAGGACTTCATTATTTCAAGCGTGTTTCACAGATGGGAAACCAGCGAACCACCCCAATAATATGTCTTGAGATCATCAAACGAGGCTTTCGTTCCTGGAATAAATAAGTGTACCAATGCATCATCAGAGTTTCAAACATGGGGCGAGACACATCAGAGGAGTTGACCTTTGGTCTGGGACAGAGCAACAGTGCATCACACCCAAACGTGAGAACGTACTGTAACTATTGTTTAACTGTTCAACCATTGAAAATAAGGTTGTATGATGACACATAAGGGTTCAATATTTAACGTAATTGTAAGTGCATTTTTAAATGGTTAATAGCTGTAGGTAAATAGTGTCTCACTATTTGGCAAGCACTGACTGGCGATCGCACTATTTTGACCAATTTGTTAATAACCCATTTATTAATGGTTTATAATGCATTTACAAATACTTAACTAACCGTTAGTGATGTAATTACAAACCCTTTATAAACCCTCATTGTAAAGTGTTACCCATTTAACTATCAAGCAAATATGTTCTTGGACTTGAGTGTCCTACTAATGGAATTAAATAGAACACTTGAATGTCTTACTGTAACATCTACCAAAGGTTCTGATAATCCCATCATGATATTTCATGTCTAGTTGAACCAGTCACTGCCAGTCATATGGGCCATGCTAATGCTTATGTACTGTATTCAGGTCGCCTGATTCCCGAGTCCCAACACACTGGCACCCATAAGTCTTTCTCACCTCAAGTGATGACTGGTGTCAGGGATGTGTTTGTAAAGGAAATGCACGCGGCAGATACAGATAGCGTTTGATCTGTGACAGAGATGATAAGTCCACACAGGACCGGCTCAATCTAGCACTAGCTAGTGATTAATAATAGTGCAGTCTGGGTAAAAAGGGATGTCATGTCATCCCCCTTGTTGTCTAATAAAGGCTCTTGAATGTTTCTGCGATGAAAGGCGATGGCTGCGTCCCAAATGGCCCCTATTCCCTGTATAGGGCACTTCCTTTGATGTGTGTGTGTGTGTGTGTGTGTGTGTGTGTGTCTAACCTGTGTTTGTGTGTGTGTTCCTGTTAGCTGTTACCATAGTCAGACAGTCACGTTTACAGCCTGTAAAAAAGTGCTAACTGTATTTAATTTCACATCTTATCGGGACTTGGCTTTGTCTGTCTGTGAGTCTGCCGCGCTGCGGGATGGCGGCGACCCCAGGCGATAAACTCTGTCAGGCTTTAGGGGTGATTTATTCAATTCAGATTTCTGTGAAGGACTTTAATGTCAAGGGGCGATCGTGTGTGTGTGAGGGAGTGTGTGTGTGTGTGTGAGTGTGTGTGTGTGTGTGTGTGTGTGTGTGTGTGTGTGTGTGTGTGTGTGTGTGTGTGTGTGTGGGTTGGGGTAGAGCTGGGGGTGTTATGGGAAAAAATGCTATAAAGATAAATTAGCAATAAATTACAATAAATATATTGTTTGGGGGAGGAGCTAGAGCTGGGCGATAGACACATCCAATTTTATTTGTCACATGTGCCGAATAACAACAAGCCCTTAACCAAGAATGCAGTTTTAAGAAAATATAGTTAAGAAAATATTTACAAAATAAACTAAAGTAAAAACAATTACATTTAATACTTAACTAACACAATATAATAACAATAAGGAGGCTATATACAGGAAGTAACAGTACAGAGTCAATGTGAGGAGGCTATATACAGGAAGTACCTGTACAGAGTCAATGTGAGGAGGCTATATACAGGGGGTACCAGTACAGAGTCAATGTGAGGAGGCTATATACAGGAAGTACCAGTACAGAGTCAATGTGAGGAGGCTATATACAGGAAGTACCCATACAGAGTCAATGTGAGGAGGCTATATACAGGAAGTACCAGTACAGAGTCAATGTGAGGAGGTTATATACAGGTAGTACCCGTACAGAGTTAATGTGAGGAGGCTATATACAGGAAGTACCAGTACAGAGTCAATGTGAGGAGGCTATATACAGGGGTACCAGTACAGAGTCAATGTGAGGAGGCTATATACAGGAAGTATCAGTACAGAGTCAATGTGAGGAGGCTATATACAGGAAGTACCTGTACAGAGTCAATGTGAGGAGGCTATATACATGGGGTACCAGTACAGAGTCAATGTGAGGAGGCTATATACAGGAAGTACCAGTACAGAGTCAATGTGAGGAGGCTATATACAGGAAGTACCCATACAGAGTCAATGTGAGGAGGCTATATACAGGAAGTACCAGTACAGAGTCAATGTGAGGAGGCTATATACAGGTAGTACCCGTACAGAGTCAATGTGAGGAGGCTATATACAGGAAGTACCAGTACAGAGTCAATGTGAGGAGGCTATATACAGGGGTACCAGTACAGAGTCAATGTGAGGAGGCTATATACAGGAAGTATCAGTACAGAGTCAATGTGAGGAGGCTATATACAGGAAGTACCTGTACAGAGTCAATGTGAGGAGGCTATATACATGGGGTACCAGTACAGAGTCAATGTGAGGAGGCTATATACAGGAAGTACCAGTACAGAGTCAATGTGAGGAGGCTATATACAGGTGGTACCAGTACAGAGTCAATGTGAGGAGGCTATATACAGGGGTACCAGTACCGAGTCAATGTGAGGAGGTAGACACTGTTCCTAGACTTGGCGCTCCGGTACCGCTTGCCATGCGGTAGCAGAGAGAACAGTCTATGACTTGGGTGGATGGAGTCTTTGACAATTTTTGGGCCTTCCTCTGACACCGCCTAGTATATAGGTCCTGGATGGCAGGAAGCTTGGCCACAGTGATGTACTGGGCTGTACGCAGTACCCTCTGTAGTGCTTTATGGTCTGATGCCAAGCAGTTGCGTACCAGGCGGTGATGCAACCAGTCAGGAGGTTCTCAATGGTGCAGCTGTAGAACGTTTTGAGGATCTATGCAAAATGCAAAATGGTAAGAGGAAGGCAATGTCGGTGGCTGTACTTTTCGGTTTATCGTCCCAACTCTTTTTTTCTCCACATTATCAGTAAACAATGCGAAGTAGAGAGAGAGAGCACGGCAGAAAAAGAGAAGTAGGAATCTATCCTGGATTTCCTGTCTTTGTTGTAGCAGAGAGGTTGTTTTTTCCCTCTTATTCTCTCTCCCTTGTTTAGAGTGGCGATTTCAAGTGGAAGGTGGGCCTGTTTTAAAGACAGGTACACACACACACTGGGCCGGCTGATTCTGAACAATTGTATTTCCATGCAAATGTTTTTCTGGAGACCTGAACGGTGCTCTGTCCCTCTATCCAAATCTATTAGGAAAATCCAACAACCTTATCACACACTTTATCTTCACTCCTTTTGAATAAACACCGATGCCCAGACTGTAACATTTTTACCAACTGGGAAGTTAATCAATTTAGCCGAGATTATTTACATTTTAAAACTATGCAGCAAGTAGGTCTACAGTAGGCCTATACACATACACATGCACAAATATGCACGTAGATTCACATTCCGCACTCATGCACACTGACATCTGCACGTAGAGAGATATATACACACGCACACTGAATTCCTGGGTTTGGTATGACTGTTAGTATTAGTGTAGAAACCTATTAAGTTTCATTTCTTCCTCTTTCTTCAGTCATCCATGTCTTCAACGCATGGGCTCTTTCTTTCTAAACCTATTGTACACTCGTCCTTCATCCAGGGTCCGTGTAACACTAAGTTACATTAGTTCAAATTGAATAATGGAATTCAACTACATTTTCTGATCCACTCTTTTAAATTGAATAATATAACAGTAACGTACCTTTATTTGTTAGAAAAATTCAAGACATATTTAGAGTTGCGTGCATCAGTCCCTGCAGGTTCGCTACAACGTTATCCTCAATCCCCTGCGAATGCCAACGCCTTGCGTAGAGAGTCTTAACAGCTAGGCCTAGCCTCTACGTTGAAACAGAAGGTTAACTTACAAATCTGTGCGTAATGGCGTTTTAATGTTTTATGTACACTTACATTGAAGTAGCCTCATAGGCCTAGGCTTATTATCTTGTGAATGTAGCCTATTGCACGGATTGCGTCAAGAAGGACTGCCCATATATATTTACATCAATTACTATTTCACGAAAGGGAAAATCCATTCATGAATTTAAAACAGGGCCTATACGCTGTTTGCAGGAGTGGTTCTTGAGTTGGCTCTCCTCCCACAGACACGTTTGCGTAAAATCATTGCTTCACTCCTCCCGTAATGCTATAGTCTGAAGTATAATGCTGATTTGCTGTAGTCTAACTTACTTTAACTTGCCAACTGTAACCTAATGTTAGCCTACAGTTTATGGGTACTCAATCTAGGGGGCCACTGTAGGTTTAGTCTGGGTTTATAATGGGCTGCAAAATAGCGGTGTTATAGGGAATTTGGAGGGCAGCTCGACATGGGACATATACACACTCATAGCTCCAGGTCTCCAGCATCCCAAGACAATTAGCCTACAGTCGTTAGAAGGATAGTTACCATTAGGGGGGGATACTGTTAGTAAAGCACTATGGATAAGGTCATTGCCATTACACACAGTTTTCCCTCCCCACCGCTATTCTGAACGTCCGTTTCACCATATAGACTGAGCTGTTAGACTTTCTAAGATACTGTAGGCTACACAGCAGAACGTTGTAGCGAATTCGGAGGGCAGACTGACAGGGACTCAGTCCCAGGTCTCTTGCAGTCAGTTACAGTGCAAAGAGAGTTTCTTCATTTGGTTGTGCTCATAACGCATAAAGGATTGTACCCTTTTTTTTACACCCAAATCTAACTGCCTGTAGCTCATGACCTGAAGCAAGGATGTGCATGTTATTGATATAATTTGAAAGAAAACACTTTGAAGTTTGTGGAAATTTAAAATTCATATAGGAGAATATAATACATTAAAGCTGGTAAAAGAAAATACATACAAAAAAAATGCATTATTTTTTTATCCAGAGAAAGGCCATACAGTGATGTAGGATTCTAGATGTAATTTAGATGTTGTCCACCAGATGGCATCAGTATGTGTGCAAAGGTTCAGACTGATCCAGTGAAGAATTACATCACTACACAATATTTTGTATCAAGTGTGCCAGGAGTTTTCCCAAATGTGCCAAATTGGTTTTCAAGTACGTAACTATAGAGAACATACAAAAATGGTATAGTAATGCAAGTTTGCACACTCACAGGAATGTCATACATGATGGAGCATTAGCTTCCCTACAGAAAATACAGATTCTGGGCGGGGTGGGGGTGGAGCCAGAGGTCAAACTGTAGAACCCAGTTCCTACATTTGATATATAAAACTACTCTACATTTTATCTCTGGGATCCTCAGGATGACAAATCAGAGCAAGATTACTGAATGTAAGTACATTATTTACCTTCAGAGGTGAATGTATCAAACCAGTTGCCGTAATAAAAGTGTTTTGTTGTTGTCCACTATCCTCAAACAATAGCATGGTATTGTTTAACTGTAATAGCTACTGTAAATTGGAGCTTTCTGCCCATATAATACATGTCTATGTCCCGGAGAGTTGGCTGTTGTTTACAACACCATTCTAGTCACATATTGCATATTGAACAGCAACCGTCCCGTATATACTGGACACCGATCCCAATGAGGTTAATGGAATATATGCCTATAGTCTGAAGTTGCCAAGGGGAAACTTGGTGTGTGTGTGTGTATACTGTGACGCCTGTTATACGTGCACACGCGCCAAACCTCGCCTCTAAAAGGACCACAGTCCGTGTCTCACAGAACTCACCTTTACCCGCTGTCCTGTATGCTCTGGTGTGTGTGTGTGTGTGAGAGAGAGATATTTCTCATCCAAAGGACCCCATTCAATTACCACTTTTGCTGAGCAGTGTCTCTCCCTGTACCAGTTGTCCTAACCGCACCAATATTTCAACTGTCATTTTTCAAATTACACAAGGTAAATAAAAATCATAAAAATCTGCATTTTACAGGGTAGAAGAATTCGAACATGAAATGTTTTTCAATTTTTTTTAATTTTAGGAGTGGATCAGAATTGTTTTAAATTAAAACATTGAAACTAATATTATTAGTATGTTATTCAGCTTGAAGAATGGCATTATTTAATTGGTCTGATAAGTGTTACATGCACCATTTAGCAGCCCTAATCTAAATTGATCTGTTATCTGGATTCGATCTCTGAGAAAAAGGATACAAATAATTAATTTCGGCAGTGCAATGTTAAACTGCATTATATTGTATTTTGAACATAATTCAACTCTCAATACATAATGGAAATGTGCTAGAACGTTAGGTCACAAGGTGCTGTTCCTATGTCTGAATTCATTCTTAAGTGAATCTGCTGAACTACTAAGCTAATGTTCAGAATAGGCACTGCTGCTAGCTCTTACACACACAATCCCAAAGCGCTCTTTCTCTCCGCGATGCCTCAATTCTCTGAAGTCGTGAGGAGATGATGAAGAGTTGTGGAACCCAATATTTATTTATTGCCTGTATTGAAGCACTTAATAGAAGTCTGGGGCCCTGATGCGTGAAGAGCTGCATGGGAGAGGAGACACAGAGAGAGAGAGAGAGAGAGAGAGAGGTGCCCATGCAGGCACACAGACACAAACACACACAGACGCTGCATGCAAGAGCACGCACATGCACACATATACACACATGCACAGATGAAGGTGAGCACACACACACCAGTCTCCCAGTTTGCAGACTGGCTCCCCCCAACCAGACAGGTTTACCGTTAATGGTAGCATCCACATGCCAATGTCTGTTTTAAATCTGCCACCCTAAATACAGTTAATGTAGAAGTGTTAAGAAATATATTCCATTCTTTTTTACAATAAAAGTCACTCTGAAATGATACAATACATGATCTATCATTAATTTCCAACAAATGAATATAAAAAACACCCAAAGCAAACAGCAAATGCATCCAACAAGTTTGTAGTCACAAGCTTGATGTGATCACTGCGTGCTAGGAATATGGGAAGAAATACTAAACTT
This sequence comes from Thymallus thymallus, assembly GCA_023634145.1. Taxonomy (NCBI): domain Eukaryota; kingdom Metazoa; phylum Chordata; class Actinopteri; order Salmoniformes; family Salmonidae; genus Thymallus; species Thymallus thymallus. The sequence continues at coordinate 34,357,715 of CM042408.1, forward strand.
TTGACTACTTTAATACACATGTAAGGGCTCCCAAGTGGCGCAGCGGTCTAAGGCACTGCATCTCAGTGCTAGAGGAGTCACTACAGACACCCTGGTTCGATTCCAGTATCACAACCTGCCCTGAATGGGAGTCCCATAGGGCGGTTTAGGCGGTCATGGTAACTGACTTGCCTAGTTAAATAAAGGTTACATTTTAAATCAATTGTCTCAAGGCTTAACAATCCTTCTTTAACCTGTCTCCTCCCCTTCATCTACACTGATTGAAGTGGATTTAACAAGTGACTAAGGGATCATAGCTTTCACCTGGATTCACCTGGTTAGTCCATGAACACTCAGTGTGTATCGCATATTTATGTTGTATAACAACCAGACCTGGACAGAACATATTTGTATTTAGTAGTTTTTTGAAAAATTCCAACTTTTCAAATACTCAAGGTTCTCAAATATAGTTTATATAGAGTTTCACCTAAAAGGCAACTACACTGAACAAAAATATGAATGCAACATGCAAGAATTTCAAAGATTTTACTGAGTTACAGGTCATATAATGAAATCAGTCAGTTGAAATAAATGCATTAGGCCCTAATCTATGGATTTCATGTAACTGGGAATACAGATATGCCTCTGTTAGTCACAGATACCCCCCAAAAATGTAGGAGTGTGGATCAGAAAGACAGTCAGTATCTGGTGTGACCACCATTTGCCTCATGCAGCGGGACACATCTCCTTCACATAGAGTTGATCAGGCTGTTGATTGTGGCCTCTTAAATGTTGTCCCACTCCTCTTCAATGGCTGTGCAAAGTTTGTGGATATTGGTGGGAACTGGAACACACTGTCCTACACGTCGATCCAGGGTACCTCAAACCTGCTCAATGGGTGACATGTCTGGTGAGTATGCAGGCCATGGAAGAACTGGGACATTTTCAGCTTCCAGGAATTGTGTAAAGATCCTTGCGACACGTGGCTGTGCATTATCGTGCTGAAACATGAGGTGATGGCGGTGAAGGAAAGGGCCTCAGGATCTCAACACGGTATCTCTGTGCATTCAAATTTCCATTGACAAAATGCAATTGTGTTTGTTGTCCGTAGCTTATGCCTGCCCATACCATAGCCCAACCTCCACAATGGGGCACTCTGTTCACAACGTTGACATCAGCAAATCGCTCGCCCACACAATGCCATACGTGCTGTCTGCCATCTGCCCAGTACAGTTGAAACCGGGATTCATCCGTGAAGAGCACAATCCTCCAGAATGGCAGTGGTAATCGAAGGTGAGCATTTGCCCACTGAAGTCGGTTACGACGCCAAAACTACGTTGAAGGCAGTTTATGGTAGAGAAATTGACACACTGACTTGCCTAGTTAAACAAAGGTTAAATGTAAAAAAAACAAATCTCTGACAACAGTTCTGGTGGACATTCCTGCCAATTGCACACTCCCTCAACTTTAAACATCTTTGAAATTGTGTTGTGAGACAAAAGTGCACATTTTAGAGTGGCTGTTTATTGTCTCCGCAGCACAAGGTGCAACTGTGTAATGATCATGCTTTTTAATCAGCTTCTTGACATGCCACACCTGTCAGGTGGATGGAATATCTTGGCAAAGGAGAAATGCTCACTAACAACCAAGTGCTAACAGTCAGTAACTGGATAATATGTGTGAAATGCTTGATTTAATGCTATAGACATCTGCTCTACAGCAGTATCCACCTCCATTGGAGGTAGCAATCATAATTTACTAGCCATATCTAGAAAAACCAAAGTTCCAAAGGCTGGGGCTAATAAGAGACCATACAATACGCTTTGTAGTGATTCCTATGTTGTTGATGTGAGGAATATTTGATGGTCTGTGGTCTGTAATGAGGAGCAACCAGACGCTGCACTTGACACATTTATGAAATTACTTATTACAGTTACTAATAAGCACGCACCCATTATGCAAATGACTGTGGTTTGATGAGGAATTGAAAATGTGTATGGTTGAGAGGGATGAGGCAAAAGGAATGGCAAATAAGTCTGACTGCACAGCCGATTGGCAAATCATCTGACTAAATTAACCAAAAAGAAGAAGAAACTAATGAAATAAAGGATAATAGTTAAAAGCTTTGGAGCACCTCAAATGACATTTTAAACAATAAGGCAAACTCAATCATTCATTGAATCAGATGGCTCGTTCATCACAAAACCCACTGATATTGCCAACTACTTTAATAATTTTTTATCATTGGCAAGATTAGCACATTTAGGCATGACATGCCAACAACAAACTCTGAACCTACACATCCGTACATAATGGATTAAATGACTGTTTGAAAGACGAGCATTGTATTTTGAATTCCATAAAGTGAGTTTGGAAGAGGTGAAACAATTATTGTTGTCTATCAACAAGACAGCAGGACAAGCGACCTGGGTCTGACAACTTGGATGGAAGATTACTGAGGATGATGGTGGACTATATTGACACTCCTGTGCCCTCAGGCCTGGAGGGAAACAAAAATATTTCCCCTACCCAAGAATAGCAAAGAACCCTTTAATGGCTCAAACAGCCAACCAATTAGCCTGTTACCAACCCTTACTAAACTTTTCGATAACTTTTTCGGGGACCAGATACATTGCTATTTCACAGTAAACAAATTAACAGCAGACTTTCAGCATTCAGTTACCTGTCTAACAGAACACAGAGGGTGTTATTTAATGGAAGCACCTCCAACATAATCCAGGTAGAGTCAGGCATTCCCCAGGGCAGCTGTCAATGCCCCTTACTTATTGTTCAATCTTTACTAATGACATGCCACTGGCAATGAGTAAAGGCTGTGTGTCTATGTATGCTGATGACTCAACACTACACATGTTAGCTACCACAGTAAGTGAAAACACTGCAACACTTAACCAAGAGCTGTAGTCAGTTTTATAATGGGTGGCAAGAAATAAGCTAGACGAATAATGTGGAAATTTAGCAAGTTGAGGAGATGAAACTGTCATGGTCAAAACATATTGATGAAACTCTAGCTAAGATGGGGTGAGGTCTGTCCGTAATAAAGCGCTGCTCTGCTTTCTTGACATCGCTATCAACCAAACAAGTCTTACAGGCCCTAGTTTTGTCGCACCTGGAGTACAAGACATGCCACCAGAGATCTCTTCACAGTCCCTAAGTCCAGAACAGACTATGGGAGGTGCACAGTAGTACATAGAGCCATGACTACATGGAAGTCTAATCCACATCAAGTAACTTATGCAAGCAGTAAAATCTAATACAAAAAACAGATAAGACTACACTGACTATACACACACACACACACACACACACACACACACACACACACACACACACACACACACACACACACACACACACACACACACACACACACACACATGCTAACACACACACTCTACACACACATACATTGTAATATTGCTGTATTATTATTATTATTATTATTATATAATTTTTTGGTGGCCTTCCTAATCCAGGATTCAGACAAGGCTAGGACATCAGGGTTGGCGGAGTGTGCTAAAGCAGTGAATAAATCAAATTTAGGGAGGAGGCTTCTGATGTTAACATGCATGAAACCAAGGCTTTTTTTTACAGTTACAGAAGTCAACACATGAGAGTGCCTGGGGAATAGGTGTAATACTGGGGGCTACAGGACCTGGGTTTACCTCTACATCACCAGAGGAACAGAGGAGGAGTAGGATAAGGATACGGCTAAAGGCTTTAAGAACTGGTCGTCTAGTGCGTTGGGTACAGAGAATAAAAGGAGCAGATTTCTGGGCGCGGTAGAATAGATTGAGGGCATAATGTACAGACAAGGATATGGTAGGATCGGAATTCAGTGGAGGTAACGATGAGAGAGGTTGCATCTCTGGAGACACCAGTTAAGCCAGGTGAGGTCTCCGCGTGTGTGGGGGGAGGGACAAAGGAGCTATCTGAGGCATGTTGAGCAGGACTGGGGCCTCTACAGTGAAATAGAACAATAAGAACTAACCTAAACAGCAACAGACAAGACATATTGACATAAGAGAGAGGCATAAAACAATCACAGTTAGTCAAGAGAGCTAAGACAACAACAGGTAATGGTGATGAATGGACAGAGAGGGTCAGTTAGAGGAAATGTTGTGCCACACACAGGACCTGAGTTCAGACCTGAGGCTTAACAGATAAACAGAATGAGGTACTGTGTAAGGGAACAGTCCAGCAGGCATCAGCTGTGTAGCCAAGTGATCATAAGGTCCAATGAGCAGCAAGAGGTGAGCCAGGGAGCAGTTTGGTGGCCGCTGCTGCACTAGGCGAGCGGGAGGCACGGCGTTCAGAATGCTAGCGTGCCGGGAATAGCAGATGGAAAAGCCTGTTGAAACCACGTCGGACGATTACGTTGGCAGACCTGTCGTGATGGATCGGCGGGGCTCCGTGGCGACAATAGAAGGTCCAGGTCGGTTGACAAAGAGGTACTGTAGCCCGGGAATTAGCTAGTACAAGTCGGCTAGCCGGGAGATGGGCCTAGCTCGAGGCTTCGGGACAGTGGTGTTCGACAGTTTTAGCCAAACAACAGCCATTCGGTTGCAGCTAGTTAGCTGCGATGATCCGTTGTCATGGTCCTGTGATTTCAGCATAAATCCGGTAATGTGGTAGAGAAAGCAATCTGATATGCGCTGGGTTGGTAGCGCGCTGTGCAAACTGGCCAATATTGTACAAACTAAAGCTGTTTGGTGCAGGGAAGGGCAGTGGTGGAGACCGCTAGCTGTGGCTAGTAATGGCTAGTAGCTAGTTAGCAGGCTAGCTTCTGTCGGAGGTTCAGTTAAATGGGAAAGAAATAAAGAAACTGTAGATCCGTTCCACGTTGGGTGAGGCGGGTTGCAGGAAAGTATATGTGAGTATATCTGCACTGTTACACCATCTTGGAGACCATGTAACAACATGCCATGTAACAACATGCTAATAAAATGTGGCTCCTAAAGTAATTACAGTTGTATTATTTATTATTATTTTATTATTATTTATTATTTATTATCATAATAACAATTTAATGTTAAATGTTACTGAGAATGCTAACAGTAACAAAACATGCATATAAGTGTTAAAATGTTTTATATAAAAACTGCCTTCTTGAATCAACTACAGCCAAGGTAGGTGGAAAGTCATGTTAGTTTGTATTCCTGGTAAACTATCCCTTTAAAGATGGTATAATGTGTGTTTAAAACAAGAACACTTGCCCAAAGATGCTCAAAGTGGTTCAAACTTGCTTTTGCTAAGCATCCAACTAGCTGTTTCCAATGTTTGCAAATGGCTTTGAATTTCTCTGCAGTATTTTTAGGTATCATTAAATGAATAGCAGTGCTTGACCTTTTCAGTGGCATGTTGAAAGAGTCATACAGTAGTTGAGTGTCACAGTTTGTCTATACTTACCTGTACAAAATATAATTGGTTAAATGGGTTGACTTGATTAGATAGATTGGAATAGTAGAGGAGAGTTTTCTCCTATTCATTCTATTTCAACTTGCAGTTCCAGATACAGCCATTAGTTGAAGGCAGCAAATCCAATAGTTTCTGAAAAGTAGTCACTTTCTGAGATCTGACCTCAAATAGTTTTAAAAGGTCGTCTTTTTTGGGGATCTGTATTAAAATAGTTGTAGTAATCTCCACAGTAACTATTTGTTCCCCCCCCCACCCACAAAATAGTTAGGTTCCACCAAGCATGGTTAGTTAACCCAGGTCTGACAACAGCACCCCAAATCTAATAAGACTTCAAATCAAACGCATACATAGTGAAAAGGTGGGGGAAAGCAGTGTTGTCCACCAAATATACCTTAACTCAATTCCCATTATAAAAACAACATTCTCCCAGAACTAGATTATTTATGGTTAAGGTCAGAAAAAAAGACCAGAAAAAACTATTGGTCCTATAGTTATAGCTTATAAGACGTGGCCAGGAAAATCTCCTGTCTCTAATGATGGTACTGTAATATTCTTTCCTTTTGCCTGCCTAGTATATTTATTTGTATTGCTGACAAAATTAATTTGGAATGAACAACAAACCTCTCTTATCATAAACATACAGTTCCATCGATAAGTATTCAGACCCAGGACTTTCTCCACATTTTGTTACGTTACAGCCTTATTCTAAAATTGATTAAATTGTTTTTTTCCCCTCATCAATCCACACACAACACCCCATATTGACAAAGCAAAAACTGTTTTTTAGAAATTTTTGCAAATGTATTATTAAAACTGAAATATCACATTTACATAAGTAGTCAGACCCTTTACTCAGTAATTTGTTGAAGCACCTTTTTCAGCGATTACAGCCTCAAGTCTTCTTTGGTATGACGCTACAAGCTTGGCACACCTGTATTTGGGAAGTTTCTCCAGATCCTCTCAAGCTCTGTCAGGTTGGATGGGGAGCGTCGCTGCACAGCTATTTTCAGGTCTCTCCAGAGAAGTTTGATCGGATTCAAGTCTGGGCTCTGGCTGGGCCACTCAAGGACATTCCTGCGTTGTCTTGGCTGTGTGCTTAGCGTCATTGTACTGTTGGAAGGTGAACCTTCGCCCCAGTCTGAGGTCCTGAGCACTCTGGAGCAGGTTTTCATCAAGTCTAGGATCTCTCTGTACTTTGCACCATTCATCTTTGCCCCGATCCTGACTAGTCTCCCATCTCCACAGAGGAACTCTAGAGCTCTGTCAGAGTGACCATTGGGTTCTTGGTCACCTCCCTGACCAAGGCCCTTCTCCACCGATTCTTGGTGGTTCCAAACTTTTTCCATTTAAGAATAATGGAGGCCACTGTGTTCTTGGGGACCTTCAATGCTGCAGAAAGTTTTTGGACAATTCCTTCGACCTCATGGCTTGATTTTTGCGCTGACATGCACTGTGAACTGTGGGACCTTATATAGACAGGTGTGTGCCTTTCCAAATCATGTCCAATCAAGGTAATTTACCACAGGTGGAATCCAATCAAGTGGTTTAAACATCTCAAGGATGATCAATGGAAACAAGATGCACCTGAGCTCAATTTCGTGTCTCATAGCAAAGGGGCTGAATACTTATATGTAACTAAGGTATTTCTTATTTTCTAAAAAAGGTTTTTTGCTTTGTCATTATGGGGTATTGTGTGTAGATTGCTGAGGATTTTAAATTTATTTAATCCATTTTAGAATAAGGCTGTAACGTAACAAAATGTATAAAAAGTCGGAATAGTTTCCAGTACGTTCACCCTGTCTACTGCAGACTATCCGTCTCCCACACTCAACACCTGCCATCCCGTGGGGAGAAAAGGTGCACAGGAGGAAAAGAGGGAAAAAAAGAGGGAGAGGGGAAAGGAGAGAGGTATGCAGGTAGGCTCATGCACATTGGTCTGAGAGGGAGAAAGAGAGATAGAAAAAAGGTAGGTAGGATATAGGTTTTACAGTTACATCCAAAATAATTACAAAAAAAACTGTATAAAATAAATACAATAATGAGCTATACTGTATGCTCAGAAAATTTGACAATTATATTATTTTATACTACTACAATTTCTCAAAAATATATTTCTCAAGTAATAGAAAATAAATACAATCTCAAAAAGATAGGTGCAAAAATGCATCCTTCTTTCAAGGCCAAATACCCCACTGGTGTCTCATCTGACCATAGAACCCAGTTCCAATCCAAGTGCCAATGCTGTTTACATATTTTGGTTCCTCTCAATAAAGTTTTTTTATGGCAACCCTTCCAAATAGCCTATCGGCACTCCAAGATGCGACCAAGTTCTGTAAGTCTGCAAATGTGGTGACTTTTCTTTGCCTCCACTTTTCGTTACTTTGTTTTTAAACGTCTTAATTGTTGCTGTAACAGTGGTAAGTGGTATATTTGGTTATTCTGTATTTTTTTTCTACCCATTGCCTAATTTATGAAAGCCAACAACCATTTGTCTCTTTTCATTTGTGATTTCCTTGCCTTTCACCATGGTGATGGATGACAAAGGGATATTACATGCGTTACCACATTTTTATTCCCCACTGAAACAGGAAGCCATGAAAAGACAATACAGTTCCTTAAGATTACCTAAAAAGTAGAATGTTAATGCAGATGACATTTTGTTTGCTTTTATTTATAGGAATCATTAGGGGTGGCAATGATTTTGACACATATCTTTTTTGTTTTTCTTTTTACTTGTTAAACAAAATGTCTTTCTCTGAGCAATTGTATTAGTATAAAATAATATAATTCTTATTTTTTTTATCATACATTATAGCTGGACTTAATTGTTCCTTCTTATTAGCCGTATGGTTTCTTTTACTGTAATCTCAGATGCAATGTCCTTTCTCAAAACTGAAATAGTTTTGTTCTAATGAAGTTCTAAATGTGTGGATGAACTTCATTAGGTCAACATATAACCTGAAGAAATTATTATTTGATTTAAGATTTTTTGTTCATCACAGTGCAGGGTTTTCTTATCTAAGTATTATTTTTTTTAAACTCTGTTTACCTACTTATCCAAGAAACAAATATGGCCGATTGGAAATAAAACAATTAGGAAATACTTCATTGCAATATTAGTGTTTTTATGCAAAATGCTCAGTTAATACAATAAACTGATACCATTCATACTATAACAATAAGGCCGACCTGAAAGTTTCTACACACTTAGAGGTATAGGCATTTAAATTCAATAAAGTGCCAACATTTTATTAACCAGCCTGCGCCTCAATATCAGAGGAGTGCAGACTTTCCCAATGTTCCATTTTGGGAAAAAATTGCCAATTTGCTGACGTTATCTAAATAATAAATATTCCCACAAATTAAAGAAATGTCCCTGTAAGATCTTGATAACTTTCTACTCTCGATTGCTCGACTGTGCTCTACTCAGCTCTCTTCTCTACTCTGTTTGTGTCCCAAATGGTACCCTATATATGTAGTGCACCCTATGGGCCTTGGTCAAAACTAGTGCACTATAAAGGTAATAGGGTGCAATTTGGGAGTCAGCCTGTGTCTCTTAAGAGCTCTTGCCAAAGACTCGGCTGGACAGAGGAAGTTAGGAAACCACTACAGCTGTATCAGGAACTTCAGTCAGTTCACTCGGCTCTGTTGACTCCTATAAAATGGTGTTATTAAAAATCACCCTGTTATCTGCTCTGCTGCTGTATCTGCTCTGCTGCTGTATCTGCTCTGCTGCTGTATCTGCTCTGCTGCTGTATCTGCTCTGCTGCTGTATCTGCTCTGCTGCTGTATCTGCTCTGCTGCTGTATCTGCTCTGCTGCTGTTCATTTTACTATAGATTAAATAAGGTCAAATGATCCATCAAGCACCGATCAAACGTAGTGCACTATATAGGGAATAGGATGCCATATGGGACGAAGCCAGTGATAGCGTGTGGCAGATAACAGCTGGTCAGGATAAGGGTTTAATTATATATTGTTTAAATTAGGTCTATAGATCCTCTGCACGAGTCCAGATGGTAATGCATTGTTGTGTTCAGTAATGTGGGGTTCTAGCTCAGATGGTAATGCCTCAGATGGTAATGTATTGTTGTGTTCAGTAATGTGGGGGTCTAGCACAGATGTGAGTGTCACACGAGTTTGTACGAGTTTAACATGTTGATCTGAAGTAAAGACATTCAGTATAATTGCACAAGCCTCTGTGTATTTGTAGCATGTACAACGTTATTTGCATGTTTAACTAGTCCAAACATTTCCACCAACCACCATTGAACAGCCAGTCCTGTACATGTAAACCACAAACGGACACACACACACACACACACACACACACACACACACACACACACACACACACACACACACACACACACACACACACACACACACACACACACAACCAAAGGTCAACCCAAAGCTAAGGCATTTCCTCTGAAATTGTTACTGTTAATTGCTCAAGTAGTGCTCAATCCTACAGGCCACAGAGAGTGAGGCAATGGTCTACAATAGGTTTCCCAACAGAGCTTGAGCACAGCTTAACTTAAGCACCGATAGCAGTCCTGAAATCCGAACAGCACATTGAACT
>CM042408.1:34372713-34405213 GCA_023634145.1 Thymallus thymallus
TTATCCATCCACTTTACAGGTGTGGCATATCAAGAATCTGATTAAACAGCATGATCATTACACAGATGCACCTTGTGCTGGGGACAATAATAGCACACTCTAAAATGTGCAGTTTTGTCACACAACACAATCCTACAGATGTCTCAAGGGAGTGTGCAAATGACATGCTGACTGCAGGAATGTCCACCAGAGCTGTTGCCAGATAATTTAATTCTTCCACCATAACCCGCCTCCAACGTCGTTTTAGAGAATTTGGCAGTACGTCCAACCGGCCTCACGATCGAATATCATGTGTAACCACGCCAGCCAGGACCTCCACATCCGGCTTCTTCACCTGCGGGATCGTCTGAGACAAGCCACCCAGACAGCTGATGAAACTGTGGCTTTGCACAAGCAAATAACTTCTGCACAAACTGTCAGAAACTCTCTCAGGGAATATCATCTGTGTGGTCGTCATCCTCAACAGGGTCTTGACCTGACTGCAGTTCGGCGTCGTAACCGACTCCAGTGGGCAAATGCTCACTGTTGATGGCCACTGGCACGCTGGAGAAGTGTGCTCTTTACGGCTGAATCCTGGTTTCAACTGTACCGAGAAGATGGCAGAGTATGGCGTCAAGTGGATGAGCGTTTTGCGGATGTCAATGTTGTGAATAGAGTGTCCCATGGTGGAGGTGGGGTTATGGTACGAGCAGGCATAAACTACGGACAACGAACACAATTGCATTTTATTAATGACAATTTAAAAACACAGAGTTACCGTGTTGAGATCCTGAGGCCATTCATCCGCCGCCATCACCTCATGTTTCAGCATGATAATGCACGGCTCCATGTCGCAAGGATCTGTACACAATTCCTGGATGCTTCCTTGGCATGAATACTCAGCAGATATGTGCATTTACCTGCGCACTAAGGACTGTATTTTAAGGGAATTACTATTATTACCCTAAATTATATCATACACACATTTAGCTATTTAAGTATTTCTCTGCCATTTTTTTCACCTAACACTCTCTAACAGTGTACATATTTTGCACTCCAGACTTTTTCATACTGCCGCTCTATGTATCATGTATCGTGTATCTGTCTTTTGTGTATTTTCGTTCTGGCATTTTGCACCTGCTCTGTGTTTTTTCGTAGCGGCTTGACAAAGAAATTTCCCCTCAGGGATCAATAAAGTATCTATCTATCTATCATATGTCACCCATTGAGCATGTTTGGGGTGCTTTGAATCGACGTATTACAACATGTTCATGCCAATATCCAGCAACTTCACACAGCCATTGAAGAGGAGTGGGACAACATTCCACAGGCCACAATCAACAGTCTGATCAACTCTATGTGAAGGAGATGTGTCGCGCTGCATGAGGCAAATGGTGATCACACCAGATACTGACTGGTTTTCTGATCCATGACCCTACTTTTTTAAAAAGTTACACAGTCCAAGAGCTGGGGTGTCTGGGGTGTCCGACGACTAATGCCTCTCTTTCAGTCCAAGACCAATTTGCAGCTGTATCTGAAGAACCAGTGTGGTGTATTAGCAGTGGTTATTTGCATCAAAATCATTTTGTTACGTTAGTCTTATTCTAAAATTGATTAGTTAAGTTCTCCTCATCAATCTACACACAATACCCATAATGACAAAGCAAAAACAGGTTTATAGAAATGTTTGCTAAATTATAAAAAATAAACAGGGTTATAGAAATATGACAGTTGCATAAGTATTCAGACCCTTTACTCAGTACGTTGTTTAAGCAACTTTGGCAGCGATTACAGCCTTGAGTCTTCTTGAGTATGATGCCTCAAGCTTGGCAAACCTGTTTTTGCGGAGTTTCTCCCATTCTTCTCTGCAGATCCTCAAGCTCTGTCAGGTTGGATGGGGAGCGTTGCTGCACAATTATTTCCAAACCCTCCAGAGATGTTCGATCGGGTTCAAGTCCGGGCTCTGGCTGGGCCACTCAAGGACATTCAGAGACTTGTCCTGAAGCCACTCCTGCGTTGTCTTGGCTGTGTGCTTAGGGTTCTTGTCCTGTTGGAAGGTGAACCTTCGACCCAGTCTGAGGTCCTGAGCGATCTGGAGCAGGATTTCATCAAGGATCTCTCTGTACTCTCATTATCTTTGCCTCGATCCTGACTAGTCTCCCATTCCCTGCTGCTGAAAAACATCCCCACAGCATGATGCTGCCACCTCCATGCTTCACTTCAGGGATCGTGCCAGGTTTCCTACAGACGTGACACTTGGCATTCAGGCCAAAGAGTTCAATCTTGGTTTAATCAGACCAGAGAATCTTGTTTCTCATGGTGTGAGAGTACTTTAGGTGCCTTTTGGCAAACTCCAAGTGGGCTGTCATGCACCTTTTACTGAGGAGTGACTTCCGTCTGGCCGCTCTACCATAATGGCCTGATTGGTGAAGTGCTGAAGAGATAGTTGTCCTTCTGGAAGGTTCTCCCATCTCCACAGAGGAAGTCTAAAACTCTGTCAAAGGGACCATCAGGTTTTTGGTCACCTCCCAGACCCTTCTCCCCCGACTGCTCAGTTTGGCCGGGTGGCCAGCTCTAGGAAGAGTCTTGGTGGTTCCAAACTACTTCCATTTAAGAATGATGGAGGACCCTGTGTTCTTGGGGACCTTCAATGCTGCAGAAATATATTGGTACCTTTCCCCAGATCTGTGCCTCGACACAATCCTGTCTTGGAGCTCTACGGACAATTCATTCGACCTCATGGCTTGTTTTTTTGCTCTGACATGAATAATTGAGCTACTTGTGTCATTAGTCTTTCGTTCATATCAGCCACTGCGTTGTAGTCCAGCATCTGTTGTTGAAAATCCATGCTATCGTTTGGTGATGCATCGTTCCGTCGCACGAAGAGGCTCCTGGCGGTCCCGCTGATCCCACAAACTAATTGTATCAATCCCACCCAAAAAAACAGTCAATAGTCGCTTATGCCCTAGCTAGTAACGTTAATTACTGACTATTGGCTGTAGTAATTTAACTTGGCTAACTAACGCTAGCTAGCTAATTGCCTCTGATAATGTTACAGCTGCTACAGTACTAGCTTGCAAAGATAACTAGATATGCTAGCTATCCACCTAGCTAGATTGCTTTTTAATAGGACTGCTTCTTACCTTGTTGTGGAGTCGCATCCGGAAGATTGTGGCTGGGGTGTAGAGTATTGCGGACTCGGAGTACCATTATAAACGTGATCCGCGACAAATAGACATTCTGGGAGTTGCTAATTGTTAGCTACAGGAATAAAAATATAAATAATGACCGCCAATAGAAAACTCCCCCCAATGCCTGTTAAAGGGAAGTGTTATGGCAGAGTTTTCAACTTGTCTGATTGGATTTACCTTTCAATCAGTACGCCCTCCTTTCTATTCCCATGCATTTGATTGGCTGATGAGTTTGTGCCAGTGTTTCATGAAACTACACTTCCTGTCCCATCAAAACAGAAACTCTGTGATGTGTGTGTCACTCCAGCAGAGACTGAAGAAGTGAGACATAACACTGGCTAATTTGTACTGGTTCACATACAAATAGATCAGACCCAGCTGCTATCGCTGGGCCACGCCTTAAGTAGACCAGAACTGTGACCATTTGTTCAATAGTAAATGACCTGAGTAAGACATCTTCATTTATCCACCATCTTTATCACCTAGCCTTTTAGCTTGGCCATTAATCAATGAGACCTTTGTGATTTATGTTCTTTGATAACATTTGCCTCATAAATATTCAGTAATTAAAAAAAAAACAAGCGCCATTGAAGATTAATTTATTGAAACTGTAATATCAACTGGTTATACTATATCCTGGAACACAATCTTCGAAACGCTAGTAACCTCAGCAGTATGGTGCTTGCTATGTAGAAGCCTATGGCTGTGCAATGGCAGAGCATTGTTTTGTTAATTTAGCAGAGAAGACGCTCTTATCTCCCGAGCCCTCATCACAGTCAAGACACCTATTTTGTAGTAAAAACCATGGTGTAATATAACCATAAATAGAACAGTTACGTCTGGAACAGTTATTCTCAAAGAGTGATCATTTGAAACGGGGCAATTTCTTTATGATTACAAACCAAAACCTGTCTTCTTTTTGATATACAGACATTTCAATTTAGTTTATTGTGCCTGTTCCTTGGAATAGTCTAAATGGATTAAGGGATAGTAAACTATAGCCAGTCAGATGGTTCCTTACCCTGAACGCAGTCTATGGGCCAGAAACTGGAATCCATGTTTCAGAGTTGTTTGAATAGCCACAATTAATTTGAGGGGATTTGGCCACAAACTTTGAATTTTGTCTAATCACACGCATCAACCGCATCAGTTTTTTGTCATCTGACTATAAAGTGTAAAGTCCCTTTAACATCTTACATTTATTACATTGAAATGGACCCCAACCCTGTTATGGGCTGTTCATTTGTAAAGTGATATTGATAGATTTTTGGAGATTATCGGTACATTTTCTACTTACCCCTTGTTGGATGAACTCATGAACACCATTTATATGTCTCTGTGTGCAGTTTGGAGATGATTGAAGTAGCATGCCATGAGTCATCTTCTTTTTAATATATCATGACAATACCCGCACAGTCATTTGTAATCGATGAACAAGAACCTACTCACCAGTTATTGTTGCCACTTTTTCAGGATCCAATCCATCTTTTTCACGGTCCAAACCATCTTTTTCAGGGACCAAACCATCTTTTTCAGGATCCAATCCATCTTTTTCAGGATCCAATCCATCTTTTTCAGGGTCCAAACCATCTTTTTCAGGGTCCAAACCATCTTTTTCAGGATCCAATCCATCTTTTTCAGGATCCAATCCATCTTTTTCAGGGTCCAAACCATCTTTTTCAGGATCCAAACCATCTTTTTCAGGATCCAAACCATCTTTTTCAGGATCCAATCCATCTTTTTCAGGATCCAATCCATCTTTTTCAGGATCCAATCCATCTTTTTCAGGATCCAAACCATCTTTTTCAGGATCCAATCCATCTTTTTCAGGATCCAAACCATCTTTTTCAGGATCCAAACCATCTTTTTCAGGATCCAATCCATCTTTTTCAGGATCCAAACCATATTTTCTTTCTCCTCATCTTCCTCTTCTTTTATCTTTG
This sequence comes from Thymallus thymallus, assembly GCA_023634145.1. Classification (NCBI taxonomy): domain Eukaryota; kingdom Metazoa; phylum Chordata; class Actinopteri; order Salmoniformes; family Salmonidae; genus Thymallus; species Thymallus thymallus. Next base: position 34,377,827 of record CM042408.1, read on the forward strand.
CCACCTGGAATTGTTCAGATGAAATAAGTTCCATGTGTCATAAATAATTATCCAAAGTTATAATGACACAGAAATATATTAACATTTTTGTTAGGTCTGAAGATAATGACTGGCTTATCTGTACAATGCTACAAATAATACATACTGTACCACAGCCGTTGTTGCATAGAATTTAAATGAGTAGAACAGAGATTCCCCTCTTCACTGTTGACGTTGAGACTGGTGTTTTGCGGATACTATTTAATGAAGCTGCCAGTTGTGGACTTGTGAGGCGTCTTGCTCGGTTGTGCACCGGGGCCTCCCACTCCTCTTTCTATTCTGGTTAGAGCCAGTTAGATATACCAGAAGAGAATACCATAGACATCAAGAAAGCCAGTCAGTTGATTATTAACACGTTTTTCCAACACTTTTGATAAACATGGCAAAATAGGCCTGTAATAGTTAGGATCAGCTTGATCTCCCCCTAAATAAAGGACGAACTGTGGCTGCCTTCAAGAAATGGGAACCTCCCCAAAGAGGAGAGACAGGTCAGAGATAAGCTTGGGGATGATAGGGGCATCAACCTTAAAGAAGAAAGGGTCTAAAACCATCTGACCCAGTTTAAGGAGCTCCTTTAGCACCTTGGACTCAGTGAGTGCCTGCTGGGAGAAACTTTGTAGCAGGGCAGAGGAAAAAGAGGGAGGAGCATCGTGGCTAATTGCAATAGAAGGGGTCGGAAATTAGAAAATGTTGGATGGGCAAGGAGAAATGGCTGAGTCAAATAATCCTGATTTAATGAAGTGGTGATTAAAGAGCTCAGCCATGTGCTTCTTGTAAGTAACAACCACATCATCAACTTTAAGGGACATGGGCAGCTGTGAGGAGGAGGGTTTACTCTCCAGGTCTTTAACCGTTTTCCAGAAGTAACTAACTTTGACCTTCCGGACAGCCTGAGTGCACTTATTTCTAATTTGCCTGAACGAGAGCGTGTGCCGAGCTTTCGCCAAATGCAATTCTTGAGGTGGAGTAACTCTGCAAGATCACGGTCGATTCAGGGGCTGAAGCTGTTTTTAATTCTCATTTTCTTTATGTGGGCGTGTTTGTTAACAATACCACTGAAAATATATAAAAAAGAAGGCCCAAGAGTCTTCGACAGAGGGGATAAAACTGATTCTATAACTTGTGGGATTGGTAATAATCTGAGAAAGATTTAGCGAGTCCCATTGCTTTAGGACTTGGTCAGGTGGTTTAAGCTTGTCCACTTTAGGTCACCTAGCAGGACAAATTCAGACTTAGTGTAAGGGGCCAGGAGAGAGCTTAGGGCAGGTTGGGTACAGACCGGTGCTGATGAAGGACAATAGCAACCAGCAACAGTCAACAAAGACCTATTTGAAAGTTTAATACTTAAAACCAGCAAATCAAATTGTTTGGGGACAGACTTGGTAGAGACAACCAAACACTGAAGGTGATCCTTGGTAAAGACTACTCTCCCCACCTGTCTTGCCGAATAAGGTTATAACCAGAAAGGTTAACATCAGTATTCAAAACACTCTTCCTTAACCATGTCTCAGTAATGACCAACACATCTGGATTGGAGCTGTGAACCCACACTTTCAATTGATCCATTTTAGGTAATACGCTTCTAGTGTTAACGTGCAGAAAACCCAGGCTTTTACGAGAGCAGAAATCAGTGAGGCAGATATCAGAGCACAAGTCAGAATTGGGGCTAGCAACAGTAGATGGGCCGGGGTGTACATGCACATTACCAGATATCATCAACAGTAATACAATCAAGGCACAGCAGAGGACAGCTCTGCAGTGTTTAATTATGACATTTGAATAGAGAGTCAGAGTGTGCAAATGCCAAGAGTGTGCAAAGCTGTCATCAAGGCAAAGCGTGGCTATTTGAAGAATCTCAAATATAAAATATATTTAGATTTGTTTAAACTTTTTCGGTTACTACATGATTCCATATGTGTTTTGTCATAGTTTTTATATCTTCACTTTTATTCTACAATGTAAAAAATTGTGCAAATAAAGAAAAACTCTTGAATGAGTAATATTCCAAACTTTTGACCGGTGGTGTGTTTTGAAGCATGTCGTATAAGAGGCTATTGTTGCACCCGTGAGTGAGAATGATGTACCAATTGAACTTCTATGTGGTTATAGTGCCCCATCAATTTAACCTGTTTAGGAGACAGATTCGGGTGGCAGCAAGTCTTAAAAGGTTGAGCATTTTGCCATGTCCTATTGGTCTGTTTTGCCCTGTAGTCACTGCCAGTCACTGCCAGTTAGGCCTCTATAAGTGCAAGTGATATAAAACACCAAACACCTGCTTGTACCAATCCCTTGTAATTTCAGTAAAATACAGTGAAATACAAAACCCTCCCCTCAATGAATTTCATTAATTCATTCCGATTACTGTAGCATTTTTTTTACAGTATAATACAGCACATTTTATGTTTTTGTACTGTGTTTCATTAAACAGAACTTGTTTTGATACTGTATTTACATTCCAGGTGTACTGCAATATGAAATACAGAATTATACTTGCCACTAAGCTGCCTGTAAGCTACTGTAAAATTCACAGTGTACCTTCACTCTAACCTAACCCATCTCAACTCTCTCCATCCACCGCCTGCTCTCCTCTCCTTTCCACCTCTTCTCTCTCCACCTCCTCTCTCTCTCCCTCCATCCACCCCTGCTCTCCATCCCCTGGTCTTATCCTACCCTCTCCACCCCTGCCAATTGACAGGCCAGCCCAGCCTGCCTCTGATCCTTGACCTCTCCCAGGGAGAGCATCGCACTGCAGCATGGAGAGAATCCTTAGACCCCAATCAAGTCCTCTCAAGGCTAATGTTTTACAGTTTTATATCATATCCAGCCAGAGAGATTGTTGTACTGTAACTTCACTCTCTCTCCCTTAATACTGTATCAAACGTCTTTGTTTACCGAGTGGTTGTGAGATGGAAAGATACTGTGTGTTCCAGCTGCTTTGAAGTGTGTGTGTGTCTCGTCTCTCTGTGATTTGTGGTTGGCTTAGCGTTCCTACTAACTCTGGCTTTCAGTCGAACCTGGCTTGCATCCCAAATGACATCCTATTCCCTATATAGTGCACTTAATAAATCGTAGGGTACCATTTGGGAAACATCCCCTGATGTTATGTCATCCTGCATGGTCCAGACACTGGGATGATTAAAAGACATCAGTGTGTTTGTGTGCGTGTGTGTGTGTGTGTGTGTGGATGGACAGCGGATATTTCCGACCTCCCTGTTTATACTTTGGAATACCTGGAAAGGAACACAGCAGAAGCAGAAGTCACGTAGCTCCATAGTTGTGGCAGAGATGGTATCATCACTACAGAATGATGAAGTGATAGCAATCACACTCTTGATTGACAGCCATCTAAAACTAACTCAAGCTTGAAAAAGGATTGTGTTGCTGGTATTGTTCTAACTATATAATTCATTTGTATATTTATTCAGTTAATGTGTGTATTGTTTGCACACATTAACCCCTACACACACACACACACACACACACACACACACACACACACACACACACACACACACACACACACACACACACACTCCCAGACGTGACATCACAACAATCAGGGATCTCTTTCAGTATCATCATGCACACTCTAACTAACTTCCTTTCCATATCTCTCCTTCCCTTATCTAACACTCTCTATCACGCTCAAAGAAATCCAGAATTTGTCCAAAGCAGTATCTCCATAATACTCCATAGCGCTCTTCACTCTGTTCAAGGTGGATAAGGGGCATTCCATGAAAAATATATAATCCATAATAGTAACATGGATTTTATTCAGGTATGTGTCCCAGTAAAAAGGGATTTCTCCTAGAACACCACATAAATAAAAATACTCCTCGGATCAATTAACAGGCTAGGCTAGTTAGCTGGTTAATATGTCTAAAAACAAGCTTTTAGGGTTAACTTCCTTATGTTATAAAATATATTTAGCCAAGACAAATATGATTATTAATGTTGTGAATCATTCATTGGGGGTTTTCTCTAACATATCATTAACATTATATCCCAAAAGTTGGATTTTGTAAGCTAACACATACGATAATAAACACCAAGCTATGTTGACATAGAGGTGCAGGTTGTTTTTTTTTTACTTTTTGTGGTGGTCTTCTTCAAAGTTGTCGCAAAAAACAAAATTAGAGTGACACAAGCCTTATTACATGTAAAAGGCTTTGAAAATAAAGTTTGGTATACGCTCAGCACTCCATTGACATTTCACAGAGATAATGTACCACAGGAGGCTGCTGAGGGCAGCAGCTCATAATAACAACCGGAATGGAGGAAATGGAATGGCATCAAACATAGATGGCATCAAACCATAGATAGATAGATAGATAGATAGATAGATAGATAGATAGATAGATAGATAGATAGATAGATAGATAGATAGATAGATAGATAGATAGATAGATAGATAGATAGATAGATAGATAGATGTTAATTAGCTAGCACAACAAGTTACTGATTTTGATAGAGCACGTCACATATACTCTACAAACAGCAAATTACCAGCACAGGGAGTTCCCTTTGAATAGGGCTGTGGCGGTCATTACATTTTGTCAGCCGGTTATTGTCATGCAAATGACTGCCGGTCTTACGGTAATTGACTGTTAATTAACATAAATGCGTTTAGCATCTCCAGGTCTCCACACACACAAGCAGCTGAAGTGTTTTTTTGCAATACATTAACAAGAGTTCTGTCCGTGGTGCTGAATGAACAGTGTACTTTTTCCTCTGTGTAGTTCATTGCATGTTTAATAATGAAAATACCTACCAAAAGGAGAACATTAATGTGGTTTATTTCTGTTCATGTTAAAAAAGGTGATTGGACTTGATTTACAGTAGATATATCTGTCAACACAGTCATACACATTATGTATAAACCTGTAAAATGATTCTGGCCCGCCACAGCAAAAATATATTCTAATGTGGCCCTCCATGGAAAATAATTGCCCAGGCCTGGCCTAAGGCTATACGTTCTCTCCCAGACTCATGGATAGAACGTTTGCAGCGTGGCATAAGGTTACCAGTCCACCCAGCATGCATAATAATACATACCCCACTCAAAGGTGATTACTAGAATGTGTTTCATTTTGGAGCATAGGCTAGACCAATTATGTACCAAAGACATCTTAAACCAATTTTTTAAAATGTTTTTTAAAAAGTGTTATACGTGGTAGGCTATTAGGCTATGTATTGTATAACGGCACAGTCATTATTTTAGTTCAGTTGATTTTTTCATGCTTGGGCTCATATTCAGTATAGGCCTATGCGTATGAATGCTTTTAATCCTTGTTGTTGTGTTAGGCTTTGACACAACATCTTCAACGACCATGTTTTCCACTCAGATTTAACCTGTTGTTGAACGTCTTTCTTCAAATTGATTGATCACAGTGACGTGAGTTTTAAAAGCATGATACTGTTTGATGACAAGTGTTTAATGTGATTTTCAGTTACATTTGCACTGATGTCAGAGTGGTTAGAGGGACAGTAGATTGCTGAGTACCAGGCAGATAGCGACCTGGGGGTCATTAGCGTCATTGGTACTACCAATGCATGTCCAGAGTGCATAAAAATAGATTACCGTGACTCGGTGGTCACGTGGAATTTGACTGTGGTTATGACTCATGATTGCCAGTGTGGAGGTCAATAAGGTCACCACAACAGCCCTACTTTTGAATCCATTTTCCCATTCAATGTGTTGGTGGTGCTCATAAAATGTATCATAATTTAAATCTTTGTTGAGAGCCCACTCTGTAAATGTGAGGTACTTGTAGAGTATATTCTTCCAAACAATATGTATAAAAATGAAAGAGGGTAGTTTTGAGATATTAAGAATAATATTTGTAATCTTGAATAAATTAATATGAAAAAAAATATTTCTGAATCTTGACATGCTCCATATTTTAGAGCACACAGTAAGGATAATGTTATTTAACCTTTTTTAAGCAGGGAGTCATGCTGAGACCACACCCTGGCTCTTTGCTTGCACTATGGTAATGATTATATGACCCAAAAAAAGCACCTAGGGGTCAGAGAAGAATGTGTGCACGCGGGTTTTAATGCCAGGGCTTGGCTGATATGCAAAGAGCAGAGTCTTAGCTGGTCCAATTCAAATTAGGGCTGGATTTGCTTAACTGGCTCATTTAGATGTACCTGAATGTAGATTCATTTTCCAAAAGGGAGGGATTTTTTTTCTCATCATTGGTGATGGTGATTTTTTCATCCGCCCTGTAAAAAATAATGATGAGGGTCAAGTTGGTAATTTTTCAGTCTCAGCAGTGGGGACTTTTTACATATATAATTTTGCGCATTTCGATAAAGTGAATATGCTAGCCAAGCAATCAATGGGTTGTAGGTGTACAGGACAGTCATTCTAATGGCATGAGGATTGTTTTGTGGTTATGGTACAGTTTTTTCACTGAATAGTCATTGGGAATTGTATTTATTTGTTTGATTGACATAGTTATCATACATATGCGTTTGTTCAGCCCCATTGTTTTTTTTTTCACGGTGACTCTTATATACTTTTTAACACCACTGAGCTGAGCCAAGACACACTGTGCTGGCCAGGTTACGCATTCACCATAGTGAATAGAAAATGTGTAAAATATTAGAGCCAGTACAGTTCAGGTCAGCAGGATAGTGTGAAAAGGGTATACTGTTAGTCACTTGAGATATGAGCCTTCATTCACTACTGTAGGATTAGATGGTTTCCTGGAGCACAGGTCTGAGACCAGCTTACTTCAAACCTAATCCTAGCCACCTACTCAAGAATACACACCCAACTGACGTTAGTTCAGGGCTTAGGGGCTCACCTCTAAATGTGTGGCTATGCGACAGTAGGTACCTAGTAACCATAGTTCTGAAATAATTGGATGGGTGTAAGTATATGGGTGTAAGTAGGGGTATAACAGGAGAGGAGAGGAGAAGAGAGGAGAAGAGAGGAGAGGAGGAGATGGAGGAGATGGAGAGGAGATGGAGGAGAAGGAGGAGATGGAGAAGAGAGGAGAGGAGAAGAGAGGAGATGGAGGAGATGGAGGAGATGGAGGAGATGGAGAAGAGAGGAGAGGAGAAGAGAGGAGATGAAGGCAGCTCAGCAGTGAAAACAGCCATCTGGAGAATCAAATACTTCCACCATCTGACTGGCTCGGTCACACAGCATCCTTACAGAATAAGAATACTGTACAGAATCTTCTTTTAACTTTAATAAAGATGGTTGGAAACACTGAGTATTGAGTTCATGAGAATAGCGGTAACACTTAATATTACACTAATTACACAGTATTGACTGCTAATTAAATTGTAAATATAATGGTGTTTATACAGTAATAACCTGTGAAATACTTGTTTGTCTCTATGGGATTGAAACAAGAACCGAACATCACCATTTGGTAGCAAACAGTTAGAAATGGTATCGAATTCTTTGAAGTAAGTGCCAGAAGGTACCCGTTTCTAACACACAAGTTCCTTTCCATTACCAGGTAAATGCCAGTGTAAATAGTAGTGTAAAATAAACTGTTACCACATAAACTAGAATGGTGTAAATATGGTGGACCAAAATAAATAGACAGTTTAAGATTAAAGTATATGGGGACGTTTGAGAGAAGCATAATCATTTGATCACTTTTATTTTGGTTTCCAGGTGACCTTTATTTAACGGCTGGGGATGTTTGTTTGAGAAGCTCAATTTAGGCTTCATGTGAATGAGTAGTCAGTAATTGTTACGCAACACAAGTCCTGTGACCATCTTCAGGCTAAAGAGTTATTTGATGTAAAACTGCCTTCTCTCTCTCTCTCTCTCTCTCTCTCTCTCTCTCTCTCTCTCTCTCTCTCTCTCTCTCTCTCTCTCTCTCTCTCTCTCTCTCTCTCTCTCTCTCTCTCTCTCTCTCTCACACAACCTCAGTCTCTTTCTATCTTTACTTCCCCTTCTTAGATAAAGAGAAATCTCCTGACGGTGTAAAATGGCCCATGATGACATATGTGGATGCAGGCCTGTTCATATCTTTGTGTGGGCCTTTAGGGAAATAAATATCTGAGAACATTTGGTGAATTGAAGCTCACTCAATATATCACCGTCACACAATAAACACTTCTGGCACATGAACACCCCTCGTCCCCCTCGTCCATCCCTCTCCTACACACACACACACACACACACACACACACACACACACACACACACACACACACACACACACACACAACCCTCCCAGACACTACCACCGCCTACCTCTTGCTGCCTCTTGTGCTAACAAATGGTGCCTCCCCACAGGCTTGTAAATCAAATCACAGCACAAATACAGTGGGCATTTATTTGGAATTGACTTTTGTTCTCCTTAACGTCTGGAGCGGCTGTGTTGGGTGGTAGCTCAGGGCTCTACGCCTGTTGCTGTCTGAATCTGAAGATTAATCATCCTGTAGACTAGCTAGCTACACCTGATCCCGCCGACTGACGCCTGTGGATAGCAACTGCTACCACACTGACAGCAGAGAGAATGAACAGGATATACAATGAATGTACAAAACATCCTTATATTGAGTTGCACCCCCCCCTTTTGACCTCAGAACAACCTTAATACATTGTGCATGGACTCTACAAGGTGTTGAAAGCGTTCCACAGGGATGCTGGCCCATGTTGACTCCAATGCTTCCCACAGTTGTGTCAAGTTGGCTGGATGTCCTTTGGGTGGTGGTCCGTTCTTGATACACACAGGAAACTGTTGAGTGTAAAAAACCCAGCAGTCTGGTCAGTCTATGTCTATGTCATGGAAAGAGTGTTTTGTACACTCAGTGTATGTCATTGTCTCTGTCTTCTGATACCTCCAGCCATCTCTCCATCTTCTTATACCTCTGTACTTCTCTCCCTCTCTCAACCCTTCCATCTATCTCTCCAGTCCTTCTCTCCCTCTCTCAACCCTTCCATCCATCTCTCCATTCCTTCTCTCCCTCTCTCAACCCTTCCATCCATCTCTCCATTCCTTCTCTCCCTCTCTCAACCCTTCCATCCATCTCTCCATTCCTTCTCTCCTTCTCTCAACCCTTCCATCCATCTCTCCATTCCTTCTCTCCTTCTCTCAACCCTTCCATCCATCTCTCCATTCCTTCTCTCCTTCTCTCAACCCTTCCATCCATCTCTCCATTCCTTCTCTCCCTCTCTCAACCCTTCCATCCATATCTCCATCTCCAGTGCAAGGCAGGGACAGAGAAATATGATTGGATTAGTTGAACAAACAACTATAGTAAATCTGTTGAAGCTTGAGTCATTAACAACTGTAAATATACAACTAAGGACATTTAGCACTCGGACGCTCATATTTCTACAAGTTATGTATCCACATCAATTAGAGTATTGGTTATATTCGCTTCGGCATGACCTTTTTCCTTTATACCTCTCCAATAACTTTGAGAAAGAGGAATCAAATGTCTCCTTGACTCATGGCTTGACTCACACACACACACACACACACACACACACACACACACACACACACACACACACACACACACACACACACACACACACACACACACACACACACACACACCACACACACACACTCAGTCTGATCCTCTCTGTACTTTATGTAGCGGAAATATAACAGAGTATAATTACTTTACTACTATCTATGTTTGGTAAAACACAAAGAAACTGTCCGCTTTAAATGGTTTATATTTGTATAATATATATATTATCTAAGGCTGCGGTGGATATGATCGCTCACTGTTATAAATGGCACATAGTTTGTGCTGCTGAGAGAAAGGCATTGTTTACTCTGGGCCCCACGCGGTGAATCTGTCCAGTGTAAGGTCATCTTCAGTAATAAGCTCCATTTGTTTTGTTGAGCTGAGGGTAGAGAGGAAGGGAGAGAGAGAGAGAATAAATCTCATTTCAAATCCTACTAACCTTCTTATCTCTATTTGTTCAGTTGTTTTTAATGCCACATACTGAAAGAATTTCAATGGCTGTTTTGCCATGAAGTCATTTGTTTTCCTTCAGCAGGCTTTCGTCTCCCTATTGTGTGACAGGCCTCCAGATGGAGCAGGGACACACACACATCCAGATGGAGCAGGGACACACACACATCCAGATGGAGCAGGGACACACACACATCCAGATGGAGCAGGGACACACACACATCCAGATGGAGCAGGGACACACACACATCCAGATGGAGCAGGGACACACACACATCCAGATGGAGCAGGGACACACACACACACATTTGTTTTACTGTCCTTGTGGTGACGAAACTATTGATTCCCATTCCAAATCCTATTTTCCTTGACCCCTAACCCTAATTCTAACACTGACCTTAACTGTAACCCTAAACCTAATCCCTAAGCCTATAATAAACATTTTGCTTTTGGGGACCGGCAAAATGTCCCCCCAATTTTCCTTGTTTTATTATCCTTGTGAGAACTTTTGGTCCCCACAAGGATAGTAAAACCAGAAACACACACTGACAGTTTGACACACACACAATAACACACATGTACACACACACTGACAGACAGGTTTACACACACACACCCTCACACAGCTTTTGACATTTGACATCGGATATCCTTGGCTTTCGGGCAGAAAGGGAAATTATATCATAATATTGCAATACCTTTACTCCCAAATTTGTACTATATGCTGGAGATTCGTAAACTAAAAACCACTGTTTATCAATGACACTGGTGTTTACAAAAAGTGAGAGTGAAAGTGTTTCACGACTTTATTAGGTTATTTCAGAGTACATGTAATTCACTTCCTGTGTTACCCAAGGGATTTACGCAAGCCCAATGAAACAGACACGTTGTATTCCGTAGCACCACTCATCTGAGAAGTAATGCATGATGTAATGCAATCTGAAACACTTACTGTGGAAGTGCAAAATCATTACCTGTGTGCTTGCAGCTGAGATCATTTATTGTGCTTCACTTTTTAGTTGCATAGAAAATAGGTCTATGACTCTGTGACTCATGTATACTAGTAGACTTTAAGCACAAATAGCATGTAATTAAAACGTTTGCAACTATAGCTAATTTACTGTTTTTTTTTTCCTTCTTCTCTTTCACATGTGGGTTCTTCTTCTGTGGATGAAATACAGGTTAGTACTCTTTACTTCTTGGAATCTAACATCCTCAAGGATCAAGGTCATTTATGGGTCATGTAGTGGGATTATATTTCATATGTTTTCCCCCATAAAATGTCAGCCTCAATCACTAGTGTCTTATTACCCCTATTGGTCAGATTTGGGTCCCTTCTGTCCTGCTCTCCTCACCTACACCAACACTGAAAGGGAACTGTTATCGAAAGTATGGGACCAGTTCATTCACGTTAGTTGAGAAACACTCATTTGTTTCTAACATATGAATATGTGTTACCATATAATACAACATATTTATGAGTATGTCCTGTCCCTGTACTACTTATACCACATTATCCTTTAACAAAGAGGCAGGTGTACTACTTATACCACATTATCCTTTAACAGAGGCAGGTGTACTACTTATACCACATTATCCTTTAACAGAGGCAGGTGTACTACTTATACCACATTATCCTTTAACAGAGGCAGGTGTACTACTTATACCACATTATCCTTTAACAGAGGCAGGTGTACTACTTATACCACATTATCCTTTAAAAGAGGCAGGTGTACTACTTATACCACATTATCCTTTAACAGAGGCAGGTGTACTACTTATACCACATTATCCTTTAACAGAGGCAGGTGTACTACTTATACCACATTATCCTTTAACAAAGAGGCAGGTGTACTACTTATACCACATTATCCTTTAACAGAGGCAGGTGTACTACTTATACTACATTATCCTTTAACAGATGCAGGTGTACTACTTATACCACATTATCCTTTAACAGAGGCAGGTGTACTACTTATACCACATTATCCTTTAACAGAGGCAGGTGTACTACTTATACCACATTATCCTTTAACAAAGAGGCAGGTGTACTACTTATACCACATTATCCTTTAACAGAGGCAGGTGCACTACTTATACCACATTATCCTTTAACAGAGGCAGGTGTACTACTTATACCACATTATCCTTTAACAGAGGCAGGTGTACTACTTATACCACATTATCCTTTAACAGAGGCAGGTGTACTACTTATACCACATTATCCTTTAACAAAGAGGCAGGTGTACTACTTATACCACATTATCCTTTAACAGAGGCAGGTGTACTACTTATACCACATTATCCTTTAACAAAGAGGCAGGTGTACTACTTATACCACATTATCCTTTAACAGAGGCAGGTGTACTACTTATACCACATTATCCTTTAACAAAGAGGCAGGTGTACTACTTATACCACATTATCCTTTAACAGAGGCAGGTGTACTACTTATACCACATTATCCTTTAACAGAGGCAGGTGTACTACTTATACCACATTATCCTTTAACAGAGGCAGGTGTACTACTTATACCACATTATCCTTTAACAGAGGCAGGTGTACTACTTATACCACATTATCCTTTAACAGAGGCAGGTGTACTACTTATACCACATTATCCTTTAACAGAGGCAGGTGTACTACTTATACCACATTATCCTTTAACAGAGGCAGGTGGAGACCATTGTATCTGTAAGAATTACAGATGTTTCGTATTTTCTGGTCAAATGTTTCTCAGAAACCTATTGCCATGGTCTAGCTAGCATGGTTTCTGTCAGCCACACAATGCATGCTCTGAGAACTGTTTTTGTAAGATCAAACAACATTTCTTAAAAAGTCAATTTACAGAACTCTCAGAATAGAATGAAACGTTAATTTATGGATGCCATTCAGTTCACATCCCATTCCTGTTCCCTTCCCTTCACTAATGTCAAGGTAATAATAATATAGAAGCTAAGAGCAGGTTCCATAACAAGCGGACGTAATAACTGTAACAGTCTGTCTTTAAATGATTTGATTGACTCGTGCTAGACCTCGCCGCTCTATTCTAAACTCTAATGGAGTCTGGCTATAATTTGACCACACTTTGATTGACACCCCCTTTCTCTATCTCAACTGTGACCCTTGACAATGTACATTAGAGTCGGATTAAAGGCAAGGTGCTAACGCATATTAGGAAAAAATGAAGTCAAGTCAGTGGACTGGGAAAGCTCTCGTCTTCTTTCTTTTCTCTACCTTCTTAAATCCCCTCCTGCCTTCCCCGCAGCCTCCACCACCCCCCCTGCCTTGCAGCATTAAAATTCCAACGCAATTCAAGTAGCGATAGCCGATTTATTAATACAGCCGCAACTTTGCCCTTGTGTAGGAAATCTAATGACAGAGCGCAGCGGCCACATGAGAAAGAGTGATACGGCCGTTTAAGGTGGAGATACAGACCCTTGCGAGGGGAAAAGCAAAGGTACAAACATCAACTATAACAATGTAGCCTTCATAACTAGGTGCTTTATTTGTCAAAAACGCTTCACTTTGGACTCTGGACATATACTTTACTTTGCCTCGAGCCCATGGCATATTTAAGAGGGAGCTGGTTTTTCCTGCAGCAGGATACAGGCTTATTGTACTCTGCTTCTCCAGGGTGTAAATAGTTGTAAATCTTCTGCAGAACATTTATTTTAGCGAGACACCAAAGCATCCCACTCGGAATGATTGAATGCTACTTATTTTATTCAGTTTCCCCTTTAATTTAGGGGGACTTTGTACAGAATCTGGTTTGAAGACAATGAACTAACACAATATTGTTTTAAAAGCTGTGCGTCTTTGATTGGACTCCGTCTTTAAAGGATTACTTTAAGTTAGCCTTCGCACTTGAAATGAATTGGGTCTTCTTTTTTACAAAGAGAGAGAGGGGGAGAACCGAAGAAAGAAAGAAAGAAAGAAAGAAAGAAAGAAAGAAAGAAAGAAAGAAAGAAAGAAAGAAAGAAAGAAAGAAAGAAAGAAAGAAAGAAAGAAAGAAAGAAAGAAAAAAAGAAAGAAAGAAAGAAAGAAAGAAAGAGTTCTCATACACCTTATAACCCACAAATAAAAACAACAGTTGTTATCTCGTCAATAGAGGAACCATTTTCTTGGAGATACAGTCACACTGTTCACCTTCTTTAACAGGACTCAGACACTATACTTCCTTATGTGGCTTACCAATGCATTATGCTATCCATATGTTTAAGTAAATTAACATACCATCAGAACCACAATACCATCCCCCATTCAAACCTTTTAAATGGTTACAGCATCCAAGGCCCTCCGAAGAGTTAAAACAGCCTGTAGGATTTATACTTAGTCTGGCTTGTTGCTTTTGACAGAGGTAATAATATGCGTTTGAGGTACTTGTTGTTTTGGCAAAAACTCAAATTCTATTATAGGATTAAGTAATTGAACACTAATCTAAAGGACTCGAGGTTTCCACTTCTTTGATCTCTCTCAGTTTGAGAGAGACAGCCGAAGTACAGAATCACTGAAGGGAAAGCAGATTAGTTCAATTTCATGTTTTTAAGGAAGAGCTACACTAGCTTTAGTGGGATTACTATATAATTGGTGAATTGAAAAATATTTAATGACACATGGATTAATTTAGCCTCTTTATAAACACGTGGCTTCATGTAAGGAGATACAGTCATACAGTGCTTGTTGGCTCTTACAGTTATAAATATAATCCTGTCTGGGTTTCTTTTTCCTCATATGAACAATGTTATAATGATTATAATAATTAAATATCTGCTTAGTTCTAACATTAAAACACAAACCCATGGATTTGGAATGTAAACATCTACAAGTACAAAACATACTTACTGTACATGTTTAAAGTAAATTGTGAATATATTATATGCACTTTTATGGGGTTGGGGTTATGTGCAACTTGTTATGACCTTGATGTTCTAAACAACCTGCTTTATGAGGTCGAACAGGGTTTATAAGGACGTCAAAGTCCTGTAAGTATTAATGTATACTGATACAGAGAGTAGTCGGAAAGTATTCAGACTGCCTTGACTTTTTCCACATTTTGTTACATTACAGCCGTATTCTAAAATGTATTAAATAAAACATTGTCCTCATCAATCTACACACAATCCACCATAAAGACAATGTGAAAATGTGCTAATTTATAAAAAATAAAAAACATAAATACCTTATTTACATAAGTATTCAGACCCTTTGCTATGAGACTCTAAATTGAGCTCAGGTGCATCCTGTTTCCATTGATCTTCATTGAGATGTTTCTACAACTTGATTGGAGTCCACCTGTGGTAAATTCAATTGATTGGACATGTGATGGAAAGGCACACACCTGTCTATGTAAGGTCCCACAGTTGACAGTGCATGTCAGAGCAAAAACCAAACCATGAGGTCAAAGGAATTGTCTATAGAGCTCTGAGACAGGATTGTGTCGAGGCACAGATCTGGGGAAGGGTACCAAAAAATGTCTGCTCCAGAACGCTCAGGACCTCAGACTGGGGTGAAAGTTCACCTTCCAACAGGACAACAACCTTAAGCACACAGCCAAACAAAGCAGAAGTGACTTCGTGACAAGTCTCTGAATGTCCTTAAGTGGCCCAACTTGAACCCTATTGAACATGTCTGGAGAGACATGAAAATAGCTGTGCAGCGACGCTCCCCATCCAACCTGTCAGAGCTTTAGAAGATCTGCAGAGAAGAGAGGGATTAACTCCCCAAATACAATATGTAGCGTCATACGCAAAAAAAGTGTTTCAACAAAGAACTGAGTAAAGGGTCTGAATACTTATGTAAATGTGATATTTCTGTTTTTTATTTTTATACATTTGCTTTGTCATTATGAGGTATTGTGTGTAGATTGATGAGGAAAACAAACGGTTTAATCCATTTTGGAATGAGGTTTGTACAGTAGGCTTCACACATTTTCACAGCATATTGTCTATATGCCTGGCCTGGCAATACTATTAATCTCAGACCATATGATTTATCAAAACTCGAGCTTTGATAATACAATAAATGAATTAATAAGTTCAGGGCCTGAAACATCCAGCCACTGTGGCAGGTAGATTTTAAAGTCTATGTTTCTAAAACAATAAATGTATTACCAGTAAGAAGTGATGTTCAGCTGCCCCTTTAAGTGCAGGAGGTTCCTGTTGCAATGAGGGCACTTGAGCCGCTGGAGTCATCTGTTACAGTGTGCCTGCCTTTGAGATATGAGAATATGACTAGCAGCCGATATGTCTTCACTGAAGCACACACTCAAACATTGAAAAACAACCTAGTTTGGGAACAAAACAATGTTAGGATGAAGACTTACTTTAGTAGACTTTAGAGTAAATTAGACATTTTACGCCTGTGCGCAGTGCTTCTAAAAATGGATCTTCACTTCAATCCTAGCTACCAGCTATGAAACAAAAATGCACAAACATTTAGAAAAATCGAATTTATTTTCCACATTTACGTCATTTAGCAGACGCTCTTATTCAGAGCGATTTACAGTATTGAGAGCGTACACATTTTCTCATATTTGTTCAGACTATTTTGCTGTAAATGTGCTGATACTTGACTTCTAACTCTTTTTATTCGCAAATACGAGTGAAATGCTTGCACTGTGGAACCCTGACCAACCGACAACATGGCTGGTGAAATAGACATTCTACCCGCAAATTCCTAAATCTACCTGTATTTGGGGGTGGCGGCCCTGGATCAGTTGGTGTAGCACTTGCAAGCACAGCTTAGTATACATTGAAATCATTTGCTTTTTATTTTACTGGACTGATGGAACCTGCATCTGATGGTGATGGTGCTTTCAAGACAACTGTGAACTCGGGGTAAAACAAAATAGGTAAAATCACGAAGTCAGTGATGTTCAGGTTGGAAAGTTGGGACTAGAAAAATGCCAGAGTTTTCCGACTTGGAATTCCAAGTTGGATGACCGTTCAAAAAGATGTTTCCCAGTCGGATCATTTTTTTTTTCATAGTTCCCAGTTTTCTTGAACGCACTGAAGTCGGAAATATCTGAGTTCCCATTTCTCAGTTGATTTGAACACGGCATTGGTCTCAGCGGAGGGAGGGAAAGACCAGCAGAAGGTCCCTACTCTCCCGACCAGAGAGAGGGGGTACCATCTTCCACCTGATGGCGAAACTCGAGTCACACTGCATCCACATCTGCCTCGAGCACAAATTCATGTTGTTCCTATGACCAGAGAAAGTGAAATATTCCTTGATATTAAAATAAACATGAGCTGCTGATAATAATAAAAATGCAGGACTATCGATACTTTTGGCTACTCATTCATTGCAGCTGCAGCGCGAGTGGGAGTTTGGACAAGTGCATATTATGTATTATTAATAGTGTTGAATAAAAACATTGACAGTGCTGAATAAAACATTTTACATAAACTTACTCATACAGTTCTTTGCTGTATTCTTTGACATTCTCTCTCTGGTCATGGTTTAAAAAGTTGTGAAATCTCACATAGGCTAGTGTTAAACTTTGCTTTGGCCAGGGTCGTGAAAGCTGTAGGCACCGTGATTTGAGCTATCCGATTGGCCAGCACAGTAGGCATACTCGATTTAGCCACAGGTTCTCCCAGTCCGCCGGGTAGTACACTTGTAAAAAAAAAAAATTGGTTCAAAATGGGAACACTGCCTACCTGGTGTGCAGGGCTTCTGAATCAAGTGCAACTACCACCAACAGCAAAACAAATAATAATAAAAATAAGCACAAGGCTTTATCCTTGGCTTTGCTACATAAATATTTGGTGATTGACTGGGAATGCCTTGAAGATCAAACCGGTTGGTGTCCACTGATCTACACTGATTGAAGTGGATTTAACATATCTTTCACCTGGATTCACCTGGTCAGTCTATGTCATGGAAAGAGCAGGTCTTCATGTTTTGTGCACTCAGTGTACATCTACTTAAGTCTACTCTATATGTACTTAAAGTGATACTTTGGGGATTTTGGCAATTAAGCCCTTTATCTACTTCCCCAGAGTCAGATAAAGATGTTATGTCTCTGCATTCAGTTTGAAGGAAGTTAGAGGTAGTTTTATGAGCCAATGCTAACTAGAGTTAACGCAATGAATGGAAGTCTATGGTGTCTACTAGCATGCTAGCAGTTACCATATACTTCCAGTCATTGCGCTA
Source organism: Thymallus thymallus (assembly GCA_023634145.1). Classification (NCBI taxonomy): domain Eukaryota; kingdom Metazoa; phylum Chordata; class Actinopteri; order Salmoniformes; family Salmonidae; genus Thymallus; species Thymallus thymallus. Next base: position 34,395,941 of record CM042408.1, read on the forward strand.
ATGCTAGTTAGCAACTTCCTTCAAACTACACGCAGAGACACACATGGTTTCCACAAGTATCCCTTTAAGTCTACTTTATACATACTTCTACATAATATTAAAAGTGTGCTGAGAAATCATAATGACTCTTATACTGTATGTACTGTATGGATTGTTCATGGATTATGTCTTAATTAATCATGCTCCAGATCCACTACTGTTGCTACTGCTCCCTCAGCACAAGTACAACAACACATAAAGAAATAGTTACAGAATGTGCCCTATATCTGTCAATGCCACCGGGAGATTGGGCATAATAATTGATTTGTATTCTGCTCCGGAGATATGCAATTTCTGTGGTAAATTCTCATTGAATCAAGGACAAAAGAAATGGATGTCCTCAACACACAATATGACCCACCACATAAGGCAACACACGGAATTCGTGATCCACTTGGACAACATAGATGCAAATAGTCAAGACATCTCCTGAAACATCGGAACTATGTCAGCGTAGTCAATATATAACTAATATGCCAGCATAGGTGACTTATGTCTGCGCTGTTTAAATACCACTATTTTGACATTATTCCACTGAGACCATGTTGAATCATTATTCCACTGAGACCATGTTGAATCATTATTCCACTGAGACCATGTTGAATCATTATTCCACTGAGACCATGTTGAATCATTATTCCACTGAGACCATGTTGAATCATTATTCCACTGAGACCATGTTGAATACACATGCTCTTTATTTTTCCTTTTACTGCCCTTATGGACAAATCTCACATTTTAGTGTTGTCCCTCTCTCTCTTTCTGTCTCTTCTCCCTCTATCATGTGACGTCTTTGATATTAATAGCCAGACATTTAGGGGGCAAGCAGAAGTGATGGAAGTTAAAAGAATATGATGAAAAAAATAAATGTAGATAGATGTCCTACATTTTGTCAGCTAAAATCGGGATAATGCCTGAGCGAGGCTGTACCGTGTTCTCCAGTTGTCAAAAGACAGTAAGTAATTATTAAAATAGCAGTTTGAAACACGGGGAGATTAAAGTGATGCTAATGATAAGTGAGAGAAGAAAAGGCCAAGCTATATTTTAATTCCTCAGAGAATGGTTAATGACTTCTATTGCCTGAGATTAAACTAAAAGTGTATCATCAGCTTTTTCTAGCTCGTGGAGAGAGGGAGAGAGAGTTAGAGAGAGTTAGAGAGAGAGAGAGAGAGAGAGAGAGAGAGAGAGAAAGAGAGAGAGAGAGAGAGAGAGAGAGAGAGAGAGAGAGAGAGAGAGAGAGAGAGAGAGAGAGAGAGAGAGAGAGAGAGAGAGAGAGAGAGAGAGAGAGAGAGAGAGAGAGAGAGAGAGAAGCCTCCTGCACATACATTTATTAAACTCTTATAAGGAAGCACATTGATTTGCATAGGTTAAACTTTTTAAACATTTTGGGCTAAAAGCTGCCCGACGCCCCGTAACGCTGTCATGTACAGCCAGGGCTGTTGAGTTGCTCAAGGCACACTATAAAGAATTAATTATATGCAAACTGCCAAGTTTAATCAGAAAATATAAATTATTTAAACGGAAAGGTCTGCTCCTGTTTAGAGCGCAGGGTTTTTACAGACAGACCGGATTACATTGACAAGCTCCTCAGCTCCCCATAATCACATCAAGAGTACAAAAACAAAACAAGTAAAATATGAATCTCCTGTTTCCAGGCCTCGCTCGGTTGAGACTAAGAGTTATGTCGTGAAATTTTAAGCATGACATTAACACAGGAGCCTATGTGACCCAGGAAATGAAATGTATGGCTCGTGTTGACATGGCATTACTGCGATTCAACACCGTTCATTAATCTTTGTTTTCCCGGAACCCTTCTGGCATGTCCTTCGCCAAGGTACCGGAGCAATGCCAGAAATTGTAAGGCTCAACACACATATTTCCTGGTGGCAATTAACATGCATTCCTATGCACTGAGCCCCTCACATAGCAGCCTCAATCCGTACAGCCGCAACACTCTTTATCAGCACCGGGGTGATAGAAGTCACTGAACATTCTGCTGACAGCAGATTATTTTTGTTTTGATACAGATGTCAGGCTTGAGTTGGTGGTGCTTTCCACTTTTACAGCTACGAGCACTGGTCGCCTTATTCAGTAACAGAGAGCCCTGGTAGCCTTATTCAGTAACAGAGAGCCCTGGTAGCCTTATTCAGTAACAGAGAGCCCTGGTAGCCTTATTCAGTAACAGAGAGCCCTGGTAGCCTTATTTAGTAACAGAGAGCCCTGGTAGCCTTATTCAGTAACAGAGAGCCCTGGTAGCCTAATTCAGTAACAGAGAGCCCTGGTCGCCTTATTCAGTAACAGAGAGCCCTGGTAGCCTTATTCAGTAACAGAGAGCCCTGGTAGCCTTATTCAGTAACAGAGAGCCCTGGTCGCCTTATTCAGTAATAGAGAGCCCTGGTCGCCTTATTCAGTAACAGAGAGCCCTGGTCGCCTTATTCAGTAACAGAGAGCCCTGGTAGCCTTATTCAGTAACAGAGAGCCCTGGTAGCCTTATTCAGTAACAGAGAGCCCTGGTAGCCTTATTCAGTAACAGAGAGCCCTGGTAGCCTTATTCAGTAACAGAGAGCCCTGGTAGCCTTATTCAGTAACAGAGAGCCCTGGTAGCCTTATTCAGTAACAGAGAGCCCTGGTAGCCTTATTCAGTAACAGAGAGCCCTGGTCGCCTTATTCAGTAACAGAGAGCCCTGGTCGCCTTATTCAGTAACAGAGAGCCCTGGTAGCCTTATTCAGTAACAGAGAGCCCTGGTAGCCTTATTCAGTAACAGAGAGCCCTGGTAGCCTTATTCAGTAACAGAGAGCCCTGGTAGCCTTATTCAGTAACAGAGAGCCCTGGTAGCCTTATTCAGTAACAGAGAGCCCTGGTCGCCTTATTCAGTAACAGAGAGCCCTGGTAGCCTTATTCAGTAACAGAGAGCCCTGGTAGCCTTATTCAGTAACAGAGAGCCCTGGTCGCATTATTCAGTAACAGAGAGCCATTTATGACAGTAACACAATTTCTTTCAATAATATTTAAGGGCCTTTATAATTTTAAATGTGTTTTATTGTGAAACAAGAATAAACATGTATACAGTTCTTTAACACAAAATACAAATAGTAAAACATCTGATTTAAACAGAACACGACAAAACAGTGTAGAAAGAAACAAAGGGAAAATAATGACATGATTCCAACAGACGGGACTTTATAACTTGACATCGCAAACTCGCATGTATGTGAAACATACAGTGTGTTCAGAAAGTATTCAGACCCCTTGACGTTTTCCACATTTTGTTACGTTACAGCCTTATTCTGAAATTGATTAAATAAATAAAAAATCCTCATCAATCTACAAACAATACCCCGCAATGACCTTTTGAAAGGTTTGCAAATGTATAATAAAAAAAAAAACAGGAATACCTTTTTTACATAAGTATTCAGACCCTTTGCTATGAGACTCAAAATTGAGCTCAGGTGCATCATGTTTCCATTGATCATCTTTGAGATGTTTCTACAACTTGATTGGAGTCCACCTGTGGTAAATTCAATTGATTCGATTTGGAAAGGGACACACCTGTCTATGTAAGGTCCCACAGTTGACAGTGCATGTAAGAGCAAAAACCAAGCCATGAAGTCGAAGGAATTGTCCGGAGAGCTCCGAGACAGGATTGTGTCGAAGCACAGACCTTTGGCAGGGCACCAAAACATTTCTGCAGCATTGTAGGTCCCCAAGAACACAGTGGCCTCCATCATTCTTAAATGGAAGAAGTTTGGAACCACCAAGACTCTTACTAGAGCTGGCTGCCTGGCCAAACTGAGCAATCGGGGGAGAAGGGCCTTGGTCAGGGAAGTGACCAAGAACCCGATGGTCACTCTGACAGAGCTCTAGAGTTCCTCTGTGGAAAGGCACATGACATGACTTTCGGAGTTTGCCAAAAGATTCTCTGGTCTGATGAAACCAAGATTGAACTCTTGGGCCTGAATGGCAAGCATCACTTCTGGAGGAAATATGGCATCATCCCTACGGTGAAGCATGGTGGTGGTAGCATCATGGTGTGGGGATGTTTATCAGCAGCAGGGACTGGGAGACTAGTCAGGATCGAGGGAAAGATGAACGGAGCAAAGTACAGAGATCCTTGATGAAAACCTTCTCCAGAGCTCTCAGGACCTTAGACTAGGGCGAAGGTTCACCTTCCAACAGGACAACGACCCTAAGCACACAGGCAAGACAACGCAGGAGTGGCTTCGGGACAAGTCTCTGAATGTCCTTGAGTGGCCCAGCCAGAGCCAATATTGAACCCAATCGATCATCTCTGGAGAGACTTGAAAATAACTGTGCAGCGACACTCCCTATCCAACCTGACAGAGCATGAGAGGATCTGCAGAGAAGAATGGCGGAAAGTCCCCAAATACAGGTGTGCCAAGTTTGTAGCATCATACCCAAGAAGACTCAAGGCTGTAATCGCTGCCAAAGGTGCTTCAACAAAGTACTGAGTAAAGGGTCTGCATACTTATGTAAAAAAAAAAAGTTTTTGCTTTGTCATTATTGGTATTGTGTAGATTGACGAGGAAAACAAAGGATGTAATCAAAATGGCATGACAGGAAAATGGTTTAATTCACACACTTATCAAGATAACTTCATTGGACACCCTAACTGCCTCTGATCTGGCGGACTCACTAAACATAAATTATTTGTTTGTAAATGATGTCTGTGTGTAGGAGTGTGCCCTTGGCTATCCATAAATAAATAAAAAACAAGAAACTCTGGTTTGCTAATACAAGGAATTTTTTATTATTTATACTTTTACTTTTACTTTTGATACTTAATTATATTTGAGCAATTACATTTACTTTTGCTAATTAAGTAAGTAATTAATTTACTCAAGTAGTATTTTATTGGCCTTTTCCTTTTCTATTATGGTATCTATACTTTTACTCAAGTATGATAATTGGGTTATTTTTCCACCACTGTAAATATTACAATGATGAATTAAGAAACCACATGAATAATGCACTTATTTTATAGCTATTCCCCAGACATCAACAGACCTGTTACCGTTTTTGTTAGATCCCCATTGGTTTCAATAAAAATCTAGCTGAGTAATGGAAATAAACATTTTAGTTGGAGCAGGATCTTCAGAGGTAGAAATGGATTGATTAGATTAACATTGAACATCAATTAGGGTTAAAAATACTCTTACATTTATGTTTAAATCTAAACACTAAACTATCCTAAAGGTTAAACGTTAGTATTTTCCCAGAAACCATTATTTCCACAATAGAGCATCCACTTGTCATTTGCTCTCTTAAGATAACTCTTAATTTCTCTTTTAGGCATTTTATTGTGTTGTCAGGCGCTCAAGCAAATCAGTATTAGTTCAAATACAAAATGTTTCTCAACTGAAATGTTTTAACAAGCGTAAAGAAATTGAAAGAGAAAGTTAAGAGATTCCTTTTTACTAGGATAAAGCACAGCTGTCAGTTTCTCCTACAGTACTGTTGTCTCTAACTTGCCATATAAATCAACACAAACCTCCACACACAGCTTAACTGTACATTACTACTTTTACAGCAGTATAACTCTCTCTCTCTGACACTCCCCATGTAATGGCATTAGCGTGTCAAGCTTTTTCTCGCTGCCGATGCTGTCTACAGCGCGCCGCACAGCTAGGCTCGCACCCCACCTGGTAACGCGGAGCCAAGCATACTGACTCTAAAAATACTGCCTGACGCTCATGTCGCACCCTACTGCCATTTCAGGCACCCAGTTCCCAAACCACCTCACAGCCCTCGTGTGAAGGGGAGGGGAGAGAGCATGGGAGCCGAGAGCATGAGCCGACATATTTGTAATTATTTTAATAACATGTGTAAATGGTCACCGGGCCTATCGGTCTCTATCAAGGCCCGGCAAGCAGAGCGCAGAGCAGCTGATACAACATAGGGGCTGGAGGGGAAAGGGGGAGGGATACGGAACGCCTGATTCATCCAACAAGCCGTGAAGCTGATTAATTTCACTCTTCATTAAGAATGGGTTACGGCATCTTGTTCTCTTGGACTCGAGTATATCTATTCACACATCATCCGTTTGTCTTTCTTTTATATATTTTTTTTATTCCCAAGCGTCCGCGGTAAGCAGTGGCGGCCACTCTCCTCCTTCTCCACCCTCCTTTTCTCTCCCTCCTCGTCTTCGCGTTGTGCCCTTGGCAAATGAAAGGTCAAAGCCTCTGCAGTGATTAATGAGCAGCTAGTCTCTGGGATCTCTCTGTCACAATCCTCCTCTTTTCCCCTCCTCCTTGTCTCTCCATCCCCCACTGTCAGCCTCCCACGACTCTCTTATTATTTCATCTGCTCATTTCTACTCCCAAGACTGCTTAGTTAGTCTGTTTGTTTGGGTAGGATGGGAAACAATTGTCTGTCTGTCACGGAAAGCGATTGTCTGTTTTGCAGTGAGTGGACAGGGAGGGTTTAGGTGGTGTTCTGTTTGGGGTTGATGTTTGGTAGAGAGTTAATGGAGAAGGTATAGTTGTGTTCCCACCAGTGAGCAGGAAGTATAAACAGCCTTTCTGCTTTTCTTCTAAAGAGTTTGTTGCTAAAGTCTAATTATTGTAGTCGCCGTCAGCACAAAAACTCCACTTCAGCACCCCAGCCCTTTTATGGTGTAAATGAACTCAGGTCCTCAGCACTCTATTCACAGGGTGAATGACACTCCACTGCCCCTTTTTTGACTGTTTATATTGAACATTTCTTTCGGAAATATTTACTCTCAAATGCGCTGCGGATTAACAGTGGTAATTGACTGAGACAGAGTTAGTTCTGTGTGCATATGTGTGTGTTTGAGTGAGATAGAGGGTGTGTTTGTATCAGTGTGTGTGTGTGTGTGTGTTTGAATGCATATCCTCGGGGCACAATATCCCTGTTAGCCCTGTTAGTTCCTGCCTGTCACTTTCTCTCCACAAGTTGCTTTTTCTTTCAGCAGATAAGTGGGCCCTAATTCTGAACAAGTAGAGGAAATCAAAAGCCACTGAGAATCATTCGCCTCTTCTTTTCCCATGGCACCCAAATAGACGCCCAGTCTCATAGACAGAGAGAGAGAGAGAGAGAGAGAGAGAGAGAGAGCGAAGCAGCGAGAGGAAAAGAGGGGGAGAAAAATAAAGAGGGAGAGGGGAAAAAACTCTACAACGAGCAAAACAATTTTGTCACCACAAGCAGATCAAAATGAAAAGTCTCCTGGAAGGGAGAGGAGCCAGAATGGAGAGGAGTTGTCAGATCGGGCGAAAAGCAATGAATAGATCCAAGCGGGCTAAATTGGCATCAGCTGTGGGCTCTTCTGGCTGCTGATTGGCTCCCACATTGTGCTGGCGCGACAGTCGGCCATTTCTAACTATACAATGGGAGAAATTAATGCAGATGAGCGGTAGTGGACTGGCATGTATTTAAATGCAGATTGAATGGAGGGATTTCTCTCTGCGTAGCGCCTGATAACTGGTTGCTTTAGAGAAGGGCCACATTGTGTTGGATCATCCCATCTTCAGCCCCCACCAGTTCTGCTCCCGTCCCTACACCACACCACCAGTACCTTTTCTGCTCCAGTCCCCACACCACACCACCAGTACCTTTTCTGCTCCAGTCCCCACACCACACCACCAGTACCTTTTCTGCTCCAGTCCCCACACCACACCACCAGTACCTTTTCTGCTCCAGTCCCCACACCACACCACCAGTACCTTTTCTTCTCTACACTTCTTTTTTTCAACTATTTCTTTCTCTCACTCTCTCTCTCACTTATGTCTCATAAGGGTTCATTGTTCAGAGGTTAAACTGGCTCTCTAAACTATTTACATTGCTCATTTATTTGAATTTCAGATGATTCTGGTGTGTCTCTCTCCCACGCACACTCTCATGCAAATCAATACGTATGCACGCATGCACGCACACACACGCACACTGCTTGCCGCCTTTGGCCATCCACGCAAAATGTTAATTGCAAAAGGACAGGGGGGCCAGGGGAAAAGAGAGAGGAACAAAGAAAGAGAGAGAGAAAAACGAGAAGAGAGAGGAGTGGGTTCAATCAGTAATGATAATGTTCCTCTTGTGTCCATAGCCTCATTAGAAGCAACAGAGAGAAGGCAGGAGAGCATGTGTTGCACAAAGAAGTTCCCCACCAACGAACCCGCTGCTGCTGCAGTCTGCCTGGCCAGCTCCTAGCCCCATAGTTATCCATCTTCTCACACGTCTCCTTCCTATATTTAAAGAGCTCTCGTTACAAGCCCTTTAGCAGACCTGTGAGTACTGACTGTTGATGTATTCATTCAATTTCATGAGAACTTACATTTTCACCAAATTGTATTTGCTGTTGTTGCCCAGTGACAAAAAACATTTCAGAACATTATAGTTTTTGTCTAAAAAGTGAAAGTATTAAGGATATAATGCAAGTAAGAAAGTGAACAATACCATGTCGATGTTCACTGGATATATTTGTGCACCCTGCAGCCTGATGCAGTTCTTATACATTATTAAATAGATGAATGAATTCCACTCTGTGACCTGCTCAACCTGGCGAAGACTGACGATGGCTTTGCCACCTCAGAAAGCACTTTACATTTTTTTCTTTGCATTCAAATATAATTTGCATGCAATTAATTGTGATTAATTAGACCTACTGACTCCTGCCTATCCTGTGCCGTAATTGTCTTGCATTTTAATGTCAGCCAGCTCATGTTCACTTTGATTATATTATTTGATTACCTAACATACCACTTCCTTGTTGTGTTTTTTTAATATTATTTTAAACAACCCTATTGGCTTTACTGGCTAGACATTTATGCATTTATAAACACTGCTAGAATGACTCCATAGCAGTTGATGCATACATACAGGACGTGTCACGGACGTGTCAGTGACTATCAACCATGACAGTTATTTTGAAGCGACCATATTAGTATTAAGGGCAGTTTGGGGGCAGATAGCGGCAGCTGCAGAGATGTGTCTCTTGTCCAGAGGTTTCTGTTGTGCGGTACTACAGTGCAGGCTGTGATTAATAGTTAGGTAATGTCGTGTTGAAATGAGTAAACACTCCCTTTGCTCCCTGGCTTTATGCTTCAGCGGCTTGATGACAAGGGCAGAGCAAGGTGAGAATTAAACAGGCACTGGCTGCAGAACAACAGAGAAAGAAAGACAAAAGAAAGAAAGTGGAGTGAGGGAAGAGGAGGAGTGAATCATGACAGACCTGGGCGGTGTGTGTGGAGGAGTAAAAGGAA
>CM042408.1:34410213-34415213 GCA_023634145.1 Thymallus thymallus
TGTGTAAGTGGCGTGCTTGTTGAATGTCCTTCCCTATAAGTCTGTTGCAATTAATTCATTTCTCACATGGAATAGCCTTCATTTCTCAGAACAAGAATAGACTGACGAGTTTCAGAAGAAAGTTATTTGTTTCTGGCCATTTTGAGCCTGTAATCGAACCCAGAAATGCTGATTCTCCAGATACTCAACTAGTCTAAAGGAGGCTAGTTTTATTGCGTCTTTAATCAGCACAACAGTTTTCAGCTGTGCTAACATAATTGCAAAAATGTTTTCTAATGATCAATTAGCCTTTTAATATGATAAACTTGGATTAGCTAACACAACGTGCCATTGGAAAACAGGAGTGATGGTTGCTGCATATTCCATTAAAAAAATCAGCCGTTTCCAGCTACAATACTCATTTATTAACAATGTCTACACTGTATTTCTGATCAATTTTATGTCATTTTAATGGACATAAAAAATTTGCTTTTCTTTCAAAAACAAGGAAATGTCAAAGCGACCGCAAACTTTTGAATGTTAGTGTACATTTGCTGAAGCATTCTGACAACTCAGTCTTCTGAATGTTATGGGGCGCTTGTTGATGTCAAGCAGAGACCCCAATCAGTTCTTTAAAACCCATCTTCAGCTGTTCTGAGCTGCCCTTCATAATGTTACTGAATCCCACATGAACTATAATAGACTCAATTTCCTGATGCAGGTGAACATTTTCGGGAACAGTTTATTGATGTCCTGTACTCGTGCTCCTGGATAGCGCAACGTTTTTGCTCCAGGGACTGAGACATTTCTCACCATTGAAGTACAGCTTCTCAAGGAATAAAGCATGTGATTTTACCCCAGAGTAGAGAAAGCCTTAGTTAGATAGAAGACCAGATAAAACGTGTCTAATATAATTGTCATTTGGGAAAGGGCTTATGCCTTACTTGTTACAGGTAGCTTTATTCAGCCTTACTCTGTGTTCTTCAGTCTGATGCCAATCAGTCATTGTGGAGTGAGTTAACTGGTACAGTGTTTGTTTCACATTCAATTTGGCCCCTGTCAGGCTGGGAATCTGCCTTTTTTCGTTCCTGTTGTTAAATTTATTCACTCTTGCTGGTATTTCCCTGTGAGCTCAGTCATCCTAAGAATGTTCCGGAACGATCACAGAGATGTACACACAGACAGAATGCAATGCTTCAGAGTCGTGCCGAGTAGCAGGGAGCTTTTGATTCCTAACCGGAGTACAAATGTATGTCTGGTAATGATGCACCGGCTGGGGGTTTGTTTACCTTGTTCTGTTCCTGTTCCTGTTCTGTTCCTGTCATGTTCCTGTTCCTGTTCCTGTTCCTGTCCTGTTCCTTTCCTGTTCCTGTCATGTTCCTTTCCTGTTCCTGTCATGCTCCTGTTCCTGTTCCTGTCATGTTCCTGTTCCTGTCCTGTTCCTTTCCTGTTCCTGTCATGTTCCTGTTCCTGTCATGTTCCTGTTCCTGTTCCTGTTCCTGTTCCTGTTCCTGTCCTGTTCCTGTCCTGTTCCTGTTCCTGTTCCTGTCCTGTTCCTGTTCCTGTTCCTGTCCTGTTCCTTTCCTGTTCCTGTCCTGTTCCTGTTCCTGTCCTGTTCCTGTTCCTGTCCTGTTCCTGTCCTGTTCCTGTTCCTGTTCCTGTTCCTGTTCCTGTTCCTGTTCCTGTTCCTGTCATGTTCCTGTTCCTGTCCTGTTCCTGTCATGTTCCTGTTCCTGTCCTGTTCCTGTCCTGTTCCTGTCCTGTTCCTGTTTCTGTTCCTGTTCCTGTTCCTGTCCTGTTCCTGTCCTGTTCCTGTCCTGTTCCTGTCCTGTTCCTGTTCTGTTCCTGTCATGTTCCTGTTCCTGTTCTGTTCCTGTTCTGTTCCTGTTCCTGTCATGTTCCTGTTCCTGTCATGTTCCTGTTCCTGTTCCTGTCATGTTCCTGTTCCTGTCATGTTCCTGTTCCTGTTCTGTTCCTGTCATGTTCCTGTCATGTTCCTGTTCCTGTTCCTGTCATGTTCCTGTTCCTGTTCTGTTCCTGTTCTGTTCCTGTCATGTTCCTGTTCCCGTTCCTGTCATGTTCCTGTTCCTGTTCCTTTCATGTTCCTGTCATGTTCCTGTTCCTGTTCCTGTTCCTGTTCCTTTCATGTTCCTGTCATGTTCCTGTTCCTGTTCCTGTCATGTTCCTGTCATGTTCCTGTCATGTTCCTGTTCTGTTCCTGTTCCTGTCCTGTTCCTGTTCTGTTCCTGTTCCTGTTCCTGTCCTGTTCCTGTTCCTGTTCTGTTCCTGTTCTGTTCCTGTTCCTGTCCTGTTCCTGTTCCTGTCCTGTTCCTGTTCCTGTTCCTGTTCCTGTCATGTTCCTGTTCTGTTCCTGTTCCTGTTCCTGTCATGTTCCTGTTCCTGTCATGTTCCTGTTCCTGTCATGTTCCTGTTCCTGTCATGTTCCTGTTCCTGTTCCTGTTCCTGTTCCTGTCATGTTCCTGTTCCTGTGTTCCTGTTCCTGTCATGTCCTGTTCCTGTTCCTGTCATGTTCCTGTTCCTGTTCTGTTCCTGTTCCTGTCATGTTCCTGTTCCTGTTCCTGTTCCTGTTCCTGTCATGTTCCTGTCATGTTCCTGTTCCTGTTATGTTTCTGTTCCTGTTCCTGTCATGTTCATGTTCCTGTTCTGTTCCTGTTCCTGTTATGTTCCTGTTATGTTCCTGTTCCTGTTCCTGTTCCTGTTCCATGTCCATTCTTGATTAAATGTTCACTCCCTGTACCTGCTTCTCATGATCAGCGTTGGTTCTTACATACTTAGCCTACATAAAGTCACCATACATTCAGCAGAGTTAAAAAGGTAATGACTATAGGTCATCACAATAAGGTGCAGAGCGTTCGATTGACCTTCTGGGGGCAAGGAGACCCCCAGCTCTGCTAAAACCATTGACAACTGAGTGCCGTTTTCAAGGGATTGTTAAATGAATGTTAACTATTTGGTTGTAATATCGTCCTCTTGAAGAGCATAGTCAGAACGACAAATTTCGGATTATTCCAAACATCAATTGATCATGTGAGGTTAGCCTCACGATATCGCTCAATATTGGCCACCATTAATTGGATAGTCAGAACTGACACATGCTGTTTGCTTAGCTAGCTAGCTACATGCTAAATGGATAGGCTGCCCTCACATATCTGAAAATGCATGATCAATTGATGTTTACTGATCATCAAAAGCATGCAGTTACTTGCTGTATAACTCTGATGATAGAGCTACATGTGGAATATGTGTAGTTCTGACTATAGTCTTCAAGTGTTGATGGTATTTAAAGCAAATAGTTAAAACATGTATTTAACAATTTGGTTTTAGCGGAATTGCATCGTATTGTGATATTTTATTGATAACGATATAGCCTATGCAAATTATTTAGCTTGCCACAGGCTAGGCCTATTTTACTTAGCCTATACCCTAACTTTATGTGTAGAATGTTATTCTACATTTTTTGGGCTAGGTGTTGAGAATCTATCAGCTACAGTTACAGTTAAGCCTACATGCAATTATAGTTACTCTGTTTCTCACCAAGTCTGTTTTTCATGTTGAAAAACTATTTGAGAGCCGGGTGTCTTTAAAGAACTCGAATTGAACTTTTATGTACATTTTTGTTTTTCTGTCTTGAATAAAGTAGTCTGGGTCACATTTCATTTATTTTATGCTGTGACTAAATAAACATTTTAAAACTAAACCTTGATAGATTACCATTTTCTTTATTGCTAGAAATAGGCCTACCATAGTTTTTAGGCTAATGAATGGTAATGAATGATAACGAATGCAATAAGTAAATATAGCCTACTTTAGAATGGCACATGATTCATGTTGGGTTTAGATTTTTTTTAGGCAATTGATCAACCGTAGCGCTATCCATGGTGCTGAATGTCAGCTTATCTGTTTGATTAGCGGAGAATCAGATATGTTCCCTCTGACAAAATCACCACAATAAGTGAAGTAAAAAAAGCCACAACCTTCCAAAATTCACCCTAGCCAGGTGCAAGGGAGAGAAAAGGGACCAAGCTGAATCTTTTAGTCAAAGGGTAGGCTAAAACAAATGTAATTCAGCCCGGGGTTTCCGGGGGCATGTAGAGCGACTGTGAAACGGTAAGCTCTTTAATTATTTTTGGTTGTGGGCCCCCTAAAGCTCTCAGCTTCATGGCAAAATGTGTAGAATAGCGGGAAATTAGCTTTAAAACAGCAACATTTTCTCTGAGCCTCATGGCGAAATGTGTAGGAATGCAATAAATTAGCTGTTTTCCCAACAACAGCACAATTCCCCCAAAAATGTAAATAATAATAATAAGAAGAAGAATATTCCCTGCGGTGGATTTCTCTAACATTGCATGGCTCATAAAACTGTGGCTTGGCGGGGAGGGGGGATGTGTCACGAACGTGGTGAGTGTCAGACCAAGACGCAGCGCTGAAGTAATGCGCCATGATATTTATTAAATCACGACGAGATAACACGAACGTAACACACGGTCGGCTACACCGCACTAAACCAAAACCAACAATGATCCACACAGACAGGTGAAACACCTGAACTTAAATGTGGCCCCCAATTAGAGACAATGCAAAGCAGCTGCCTCTAATTGGGGACCAACACAAAACCCACATAGAAACATAGACCTAGATCTGTCAGGCTCTGACCTAAAATAGATAACTAGAGGAGCCAAAGGCTTCCCTAGGACCAGAACCTGACAGGATGGTTGAGGAGAAGTGGTAAGACTTGACTAGCCCAGTACTGAACCTTGACTAGGGGCTCTATTCATTACACATTGCGGAAGTTCAGCTTTACAGCGTGATTTTATTTTAAGGGCAATGTTCCCTTTAACCGGAAATTACCTTCACATTTCTTTGCGGAATCTGTAAAACTAATGAATTCAGTAGCAGTGTCTGGTGTGCTGTCTCTCCGGGTCTGACTAGCGCGAGGACGGCGCACTGTGTTCCTTAACACTTTATTTGAATAGTCCATCTGTAGATGCTCTACAGACTAT